>CAJHQP010000713.1:0-159136 GCA_905132765.1 Moricandia arvensis
TACTAATTAGAGTTGGACATCTCTTTATATATTAGACAATTTGTGTCTAAACTTCGAATGTTAGACTTTTTGGATATCTCACATTCTCCCCCTCAAACTAAGGACCACACTCATCTAGTGTGTTTTTCCTCTAGCGAATCATCTTGGCACTACCTTGTACCAGTAATCTTAAGGTTACTTTGAGAATGTTTCTCCCAGAACATCACATGTTCCATGATCTTTTGACTAGTTTATGCCATAGACTTCCTCTTCCGACTTGAAGAGTCTCATTTCTACTTGAAGGGTATTTTGGTCTTCTTGCAGATCATCATCATACCACTCTTATACTAATTTTTGGGTTTGTGAAAGCCATGTTTAACTATTTATTTTTTGATTAGTATGATATTGTCCACTTTGAACCTAAGAGGCAAGCCTGCATGGATTTACTTTTTGGTTTATTTCCAAAAGTCCTCGTACTAATTAGAGTTGGACATCTCATTATATAGCAGACACTCCTTGTCAAAGCGTCTAATGTGAGACTTTTTAATATCTTACATTCTCCCTCTCAAACTAAGGACCAGACTCATCTCGTGTGTTTTCCTCCAGTGAATCATCTTGGCAACACCTTGTACCAGTAATCGCAAGGTTACTTTAAGAATGTTTCTCCCACAACATCACATGTTCCATGATCCTTTGACTAGTTTCTTCCATATACTACATCTTCTGACTTGAAGAGTCTCATTCCTACTTGAAGGGTATTTTGGTCTTCTTGGATATCGTCATCATACCGCTCTAATACCAGTTGTTGGGTTTTGTAAAAGCTCATTGCCAACTATTTGTTGTCCAGTTAATATAATATTGTCCACTTTAGGCCTAAGAGGTTGACCTGCATGGATTTACTTTTGGATTCATCCTCAAAAGCCTCGTAATAATTAAAGTTTGACATCTATTTATATATTAGACACTCATTGTCTAAACTTCTAATGTGGAGCTTTGTTTGATATTTCATATTCTCCCCCTTAAGCTAAAGACAAGTTCAAGAAATTGATCTTCATAATCCAAGTTGAAATTAAGGAGATAAATGTTGGATAATTTCAAGCTTGTGGAAAGTTAATATATTAATAAATGTTTAATATGTTAAAAAATAAACACAAAAAAAAAATTAAAATAAAAAAATGAAGTTTTCTATTTAGGTTAGGTTTCTGTTTTCATATCCCACATATTTAAGGGAATTGTCTTTCACTATAAATATAGGTCTCACTCAGAGTTGCTCCATGAGATCTAAGAGAGAAAATTATAGGATATAAGAGAAACATTGAGAGCTTTAGTTTTGAAAAGTTTCTAAAGTAATAAAAGAAGTTATTCTTATAAATATTTGTGTTTCTAGAGATCTTAGATGGTATCAGAGCCTCATGTTGGATAATAGATCTAAGCTTAAATTAAAGATTCAATCCTGGTGACTGTGAAGAGATCACGAAAGCAAGATGGCAGACGTGACTAGAGCTGTTTCACGCAGATTAAAGTGGATGTACAAGATTCATGGAGCAGATGGGATCACAATAAAACAAACAAAAAGGTTTGGTCAATGGATCATGTGTGACACATAGATGGAAACGTGTAACACAATCTCAAAGGTTGAAGACTAACCAGAGATGCATGTGTCATGTGTTGAGCAGAAAGCCGACATCCTTACCAAACCAATATCAAATGATTAAGTTCAAGCAACTGAAGAGTTTAATTGGAGTTCAAGAAATTGATCTCCTTAATTCAAGTTGGAATTAAAGGGGTGAATGTTAGATAATTCCATGCTTGTGAAAAATTAATATATTAATAAGTGTTTAATATGTTAAGAGATAAATACAAAAAAAATTAGAATAAGAAAATGAAGTTTTCTATTTAGGTTATGTTTGTATTTCCAAATCTCACATGTTTAAGAAAATTGTCTTTCACTATAAATATAGGTTTCATTGAGAGTTTTTTCATAAGTTCTTAGAGAAAAAATTATAAGATCTAAGAGAGAAAATCATATGTTTCTTTTATAAAATCTTTGTGTTTCAGAGATCTGCGAAAAACAACTCAACACCGAGCACCAAAAACGAAGAAGACCCAAGCTGACTTAGAACCAACAGATCAATGAATGCCTTCAATCGATCTGGAAAATCAGATTAACCTGCGTACAAAAACAAGAAAACTTTAAAAACAAGAGAAGCTTGAAGGTGAAGCAACCCTAGCTGAGGGAAGGATGAAACACATTTTGAGAACAAATATGACCAACTGCCGTCATGATCTGTCATGGACAAATCAAAATGAAATATTGACCTTATACCCCCAAACTTCTTAAGAAAATTATATAGACATATGTCTCTCAACAAAACTTTTAGGTCCCAATTTTTTCTTTAAAAAACAGTTGAAATATTTAATTAATCATCTATGACCCCCTAAATATCATGGCCAGCTCTTACTACAGTTTAAACTTCAAATTATCTTTTATTTTATTTGGACATTAATGATAGTGTACATCAAATTTTCAAAAAATTATTTTCAATGTGAATGACATTCAAATTATGCACCCAATAAATGATCATTCCAATATAAAAAAATCTCATATAATACTTTTCTTATACCAATTATATTGTTCTCCAATACCATCAGTTGGATCATGTACATTTCAACATAAGTTTGGTGTCATCTCAACACCTAAATCTTTTAAGTATTCCACCAAATCAATGTCATTCGGTTTAGCAGGTGGACTGTTAGGCACTTTCGTGTTCTTCGTAAACAATTAGTGCATTACTACTTGATAGACTTCTTAAGAAATCGTCTACCCTAAATTCTGAAATCAAATAATTTAGCTAGATATCGATAAACATTTCATTAAAATAATCTTATAAAATGTTAAGTATATACAAAACACTTATATGTTAAATTTTAATTTCAAAAAGTATTTAAGATTCTAAAAACTTACCCTAAAAATACCAACATTACTTAAACATATATTATCAAACTGTAAATAATGGATATTCATGACTTACAACATATATTTACTCATTTATAGAAAATAATTCAATTTTATTAAATTTATATGATTTAGAATGGTTTATATTTTACATGATTTTTATTTTCCATCAAAATGTTTTTTTCAAAAACTTTAAATTAATTTTAAAATTAAATGCATATTACACTTTTTGAAGGTCTTCTCGAAAAGAACAGACCTCGAAAAGTCTTCCAGAGAAGATTTCATTGTCTTGAGAAATACTTTCGAGGACCCGATATTACCTGAACTGAACCCGAACTGACAAATTCTAATTACTCTATTGGATTTAGATATCTAAGACCTGAAGGATCCGGATCCGACATGATCCGACCCAAACCCGACAAATATCCTTACTCTCTTTTTAAGGCAAGTATAATTATTTTGATTATCTTACTCTCTTTTCAAGCCTAGTATACTTTCGAACCCGACAAATATCCTTACTCTCTTTTCAAGCCAAGTATACTTTCGAACCCGACAAATATCCGACCATATTTAAGCGAAGCTAAATATCCTTAGATGTCATGTTTGTGAAAAAAAAAATATTGGTATCATAAGGTATTTTCTATTTTTATTTTTAATACCTTTTTAAGTTATTTTGTTTATGATTGAATTTGGAATATATATTTGCATTTAAACTAAAATATTTTGTCATTTTTGGAAAATACTCCTAAGTTTTTAGGAAGAACCTTTTGAAACTATTACGAGAAACTTATTAATGTGTTGTGATGTTATTAGTGGTTTAACATGTCCAATAATTATTGTGAGATACTTTTTGGGTATCTAATATCTACATAGTAATACTATAGTAATGATACTACCTCTCTCTCTCTCTCTCTCTCTCTCTCTCTCCCTTGCTTTGGTGTTTTCTGCATAATTCTCTCTTTTCTTCGAAAGCTTAGCTTGAATATGGCTCAAGATCATCTTGATTAAGAGAGTTTTAAACTTAGTTAATGTCTTCGATATCCACGTCACTTTTTGGATCAATAAAATTAAATTCGTGATGTTAACTACATAAAATCATTAAGTTGAGAGATGTTACCATTCATAACATATACTTCAAATATATATTAGTTTAGTTTGCATAGCTAGTCATGTGGTAGTCAATACTTTAAGTAGTCAATACTTTAAGTAGTCAACAATCATTTTTCTTTTACCTTTCAATAAATCTAAGGCATACAATTATTTAGAATTTATAAAATATTTTAATTATTGTAAATATTGATATGTGTTCATGAGCTTCCAAAAAATTATGTGTTATGTTTATACTTATACTTAGGTATGTAACTTACTCTTGATCATTGCTTTATTTTCTAATATTTTTATATCAACATATATCAAATTATTAAAATATTACTTACAGTGAGCAATAAATAAATCTAATTTGATTTGAGTTAATTAAAATAATAAAAAATTATACTTTCGTATGAATTTGAAAGAATATATGTAACTAAATATACTTACAGAACGAGTAACTAGACTAATACAACGTATATCCAAAATCAAAGATCTAACTACACAAGAACAAATCATTCATAAAATTTATAAGAATAATTTATTTCTTCTTATACATATAAATTACAGGATGACTCAAAAGATATTAAGATAGAAAATAAACTATTAACTAACTTTTACATTTCAGTTTTTCGTAAAATTTATATATGCATAAGAATTCATAATATTATCGTTATATTCATTAATGATAACTTTGAGTCAAACACTTTAGTTTATTTTTTCACTCTAAGCATGATACATATTAATTTATATATAGTCTTTACTAAAATATATTTACATATCTAAGACGATAACAAAGCTAAATGCAATTAATAAAATTAACCAAAATCTTAGTATGTTAAGAAAAAATATTATAGTTGAATTCGAAGAAATATATACAATCCAATATACCCAAGTGGTAAACAAATCGAATTTTGACCCACAAAACAACCAAATTGATTAAATATAATATATCCACAATTATATGTCTAACTAAACTAATATAATATTATTAATTAAATTTATACATATAAATTATAAATTTATTTAAAATTAAAATAAATATCAATAATTTGTTATAATATATTTATTTTACAAATATTCATATCCGTGCATGAGCACGGAAGAATCACTTTGTATTTATTTATTACAACTCTCGTATCTTTCAAGTAAATCAATAGGTTATTTGTTGCACTTTGCAATTGAAAATATGGCTTCAAAATTCCCAAACTATTAATCCTAATCATATAAATAAGTTTGATGCATCAACATTTTACCATTACAATTTGAATCAAGTAGAAATAGATTCTAAAATGTCATATATGTTGAAAGAGTGAAATATATTGTATATAAAATTATAATTTAAATTTAATATGATTATTTTCAACTAAAAGTTAATCCCGTGATTTTAAATCACAGCTCGAAATCTAGTTACTTGTTAAGACTGTAAAAAAAATTCCAAATAAAACTGAATTCTTTTCTATAAGCTAGCAAATAATTAAATCTACTGACAAATTAAATATCCTATTATTTTACTGGCCAAATTAATAACTAACAAAAACTATTCCCACGTTTTAGTTGTGTCATGTGATGACAAATTTCCAGAAAACAGCTATAGCTTTTTTATTCTATTGTTACGCATTTAATATTTAACAATACAGCTGGACATAAGCGAAAAAATTACGGTTGGGGATGTATTATTTACATAAAGTAAATAATGGTCTGGTTGAGGGGCATTTTTGTAAGTTCAGTTTTTGTCGACAATTTAATTAAAGCCATGAAATTACAGTATTACAAAGAACGACTTTACTACTGCCAAATCACTACGACGACTACTTTAAATATGAGTCTTTTCAAACAACATGGGGATGTGTGCATGGCAACGTGGAGGCACCAAATGAAAAGTGAGTGTGCGTTGATTCAAGGTTTAGCATCTAAAATGCTTGATCAAACGTATTAGTTAGACAGTTTAGATATTTATACACTATAACAATATATTATTTCCGTTTCGTTAAGATACAAAAAAATTAAAAAAAAAATTTCACAAAGATAAATTTTTTATATTTTCTATAAGAATATTGTAATTTAAAAAAAATGATTTTACTAAATTACTATTGATTAAAATTGAAAATTACATAGAAAATGATACATTTATTATCTTAATTTATTGTGTTTTTTAATATGTATGAAAATATCAAAATAATTATCTTTTTAAAATAGAGGGAGTATTAAATATATAACCTTTAGTACTAAATACCATTATTTGTAAATGATAAAATTCATATTATTATATTTTTATAATATTCTATACTATAATATTAATTTATTAGGAATGATGAATAATAAATTATATACTATTTATTGTAATTTCTAAGACATCTAAAATTGTAATCAATACGGTTTTGAAAGGATAAGCGCTTAAACTACAGACTAGATAATTTTTAGATCTACAAATACTTTATATATATATATAATTAGAGGGGCTTTTTGCAAATTTGACTCAAAACTCAAAGTTAAATGCAAAACTAACCTCTCCTTCTCTTTTATTTTTCTTTTGTCATATTCATCCCACATGTTCACATTATTTACAAAAATGCCATTAATTTTTTTTTTCGAAAATAGCTTTTTTTACTCTGTCAACCTTGTCATCTTCAAGTATTTACAAGATTGCCATTGCCATCAATATCCCAACCACCATGAACAACCAATTTGAAGCTCTTAATGCATCTAAAATCGATTTACACACTCTCTTTCTCAGTTGTTATGAACTAAAAACAACATCTCTTTCACTTTGTCTCCAAATTCATCCAAAAAACTCAAGCTTTTGATTGCAAAAATTTTATGGTTAACAGAGCTATTCAAGCATATTATTCTTGGTGGGTTACCTTCGTTTCAGGTTCTGGGTGGTTGTAGAAAACTGTGTGTGCTAAGGAAGTCATCTCACTAGTTTATGGTATTAAATTGAAAATTTTCCAGATCTGTTCGCGTAGAAGACTTACATGTAAGTTGTCTGGCTGTAGAAGACTTACTTGTAAGTCTTCTGGTCAAGACGACTTACAAATAAGTTGTCTAGAAGACTCAGACAACTTACTGATACGTCTTCTATCTGGACGACTTACTGGTAAGTCTTCTATCTGGACGACTTACTGGTAAGTCTTCTATCTGGACAACTTATTGGTAAGTCTTCTATCTGGACGACTTACAAGTAAGTCGTCTATCTTCTGGACGACTTACAAATAAGTCTTCTATCTGGACGACTTACAAGTAAGTCGTCTGGATAGGTCATTTTTGCAATTGATTTTTAAATGGGACGACTTACAAGTAAGTCGTCCCAGACGACTTACAAGTAAGTCGTCTCATTTAAAAGTCAATTGCAAAAATGACCTATTCAGACGACTTACTTGTAAGTCGTCCAGATAGAAGACTTACTTGTAAGTCGTCCAGAGTATAGACGACTTACTTGTAAGTCGTCCAGACAACTTACAAGTAAGTCGTCCAGATAGAAGACTTACTTGTAAGTCGTCCAGAAGATAGACGACTTACATGTAAGTCGTCCAGAAGATAGACGACTTACAAGTAAGTCGTCCAGAAGACTTAATATACTTAGAGGGAAACCAAAATATTTTTAGCGGGAAACTAAAATATTTAAGCGGGAATATTTAAACTCACTATTTTCACTCATATATGCTGAAAAATTTAATTTTTGTTTATATTAATTTATATATCTTAAAACATATGTTAATTACATGATTTCAATTTTTCACTTATCAAAATATTTTTTTTAAATTAATATATTTTTAAGAAGAACTATACTAGACAACTTTCAAGTAAGTCTTCCAGAAGACTTACTTGAAAGTCTTCTGGACAGAAGACTTGCGAGGGTTAGAAACGTAAAACAAAATTTGTTTTTCTTGTTTGTTCACAAGGGGCTGGTTGTAATTTCAATAGCATTTTAGGTTACTTTTGCATTTGATTCAAGTTTGGGTTTACTTTTGCATTTCAAATCAAGTTTTGGGTCATTTTTGGCAATTTTCCCATAATTAGAGAAACATTACAACTTATGAGAAATGACATATGTCATCATTAAAATGACTCTTAAAATCTAATAACCATAAAATTAATTAGTAATCTGATAAATAAATTCTACTTTTTCCTTAAATAAAAGTTCCGAATTACTTAATATGACTAAAATATGTATATGATAATCAATAATTTTTAATAATAAAAATTTAATAACAATTTGTATATCTTATATATTTTATTTGAGTTTTGTTATTAAAATAATTAAACAATTATATTATCAATATAATAATAAAAAATATTTTTTTCTTATATGTTATAACTATTAATTACTAAAACTATTAAAAGTCTCACATTTAAAATTATGTAACCTCTGATTAAAATTTTTTCGGTATAGTAAGATACACATAATCATAAAAATATAAGTATCAAATTTCATTTAATATATATTCACATGAAAAATATATATTCATTTTAATCTCATTTGAACTAAACTATTTATTATATAAATTATATAAATATTTTAATTTTAAAATTTTAGAAATTTGTATCATGATGATAAAAAGTAAATATTTTGTAACATTTTTGACTAAATCACTAAACATATTTTACATATTTTGTTATTATTAGAAAATAATTTTCAAAAAAGTCTATTTATTTAAGAAAAAGATTATAAAATATCTTTCACTCCGTACAGGAGGCTGATTATTACTATACTAAAGTCTTTCTTAAATTCTTCTTCTTCATCTTTCTAACATAATTCTCTTTTGTTTTGTAAACTTTCTCTTGAATATGGCTCCAGAAACCCCAAAGCAAGGTGACTTCATCACCCTCTTCACTAATAACTATAATCAATGGGAGACCGAACTTGACGACGAAACTAAAAAAACTTCAGAAACAGATCATCTTACTGCCGGAACCTTGAAGAAGAGGGAGGAGAAGGACGAGGAGGATCGTGTGGAAACCAACTCTTCACTTCCTGACCACATATGTGGTTTTGACAACGAGATTAAGTCCTTGAAGAACTTCTTGTTGGACCAGAAAGTCTACAATCAGTTCAAGACTCTTGTGGTCGTAGGAGAATACGGTGTGGGGAAGACAACATTATGCAAGAAAATCTTCAACGATGAGGGTGTGAAGAGTGTTTATGCTCCAAGAATTTGGGTGTCTATGAGTAGCAATGAAGGCCTTGATAGGAAGATATCCGTGTTGAGGAAGATCTTGAAGGTTCTTGGAGTTGAAGATGACATGTTTAACCGCATCCATGACATGGCGAAAGAAGAAGCTGGGAACAATCTTGAAGCCGCAAACAATCGAGAAGCTGGAGAGATTGATAGAGAGACGGCTGAAGAGAAGGAGCTCTCTGCTTTGCTCTTTGCTCTTCACTTGAATCTTAGGTGGAAGAAGTATCTGATTGTGTTTGATGATGTGCGAGAAGAGGACAATTGGAACGAGAAGCTTCAGGAAGATGAGGAGAAACTCAAGGAGGATAACAGATGGGGAAAGTATCTTTCAGATGGATTCCCTAAAGGTTCTGGTGGAAGAGTCATATACACAACAAGAGATGAGAAAAAGAATCTGGCCAAGAAGCTAGTTGCAGAGGAACATGAGATCCATCGTCTTTGGCCGCTGTCTGATCCTAAGAGTGTTTGGGATATATATGAAGCAGCACTCAAAGAGAATGAGGAAGATGATCCTCCAAGGAACGACAAGAAATGCATAGACGAGCTGATGAACAAGTCTCGTGGTCTTCCTCTTGCTATTAGACTGATGGCCACGCTTCTTCCCGTGTTTCTCGACACTGAAAGTACTGCGCAGGACAATCCAGCCAACCAGACCACTTCAGAAGAGAATACAACTCCCAAGAAATGCCCTTTTTCATTGTGTTAAGCTTTGTTTTTGTTTTCTTGATTTCTTGTTTCATGTTTGTCTTTCTGTTGTATCAATAATCCAGAATCTTTATTTAGAACTTTCTCAATGTCATCAATGTTTTGAGCTTTTAACTGAACAAGTAATGTTATAAAAATCGGTTTAGAAGGCGCCAACTCATTTTTAAAAGGGCAAATCTCCTAAATAACCATTTTTGAAGTTTTTGTCACAAAAATAATCTTTAAGAACAAAAATGACAAATTTAGTTTTTTTTTTATTTTCAAAAAATTAATTTTTATTTTAATTTTTTTCAATTTTAAACTTCACCCCCAAAACTCCACCCATAACTCTAAACCCTAAATCTAGATTAGTTAACCCAAGGGGTATAAATGTATATTAGTTATTTTGTTAACCCTTGGGTTAACTAATCTAGACTTAGGGTTTAGAGTTATAGGGTGGGATTTTGGAGGTGAAGTTTAAAATTAAAAAAAAATAAAATAAAAATTAATTTTTTGAAAATAAAAAAAGGTTAGGTTTGTCATTTTTGTTTTTGAGGGTTATTTTTGTGACAAAAACTTTTTTAGTGTTATCTTTGGGTATTTCTCTTTTTAAAACTAGTTTTTGAAAGAAAAAAAAATCAATCTAGACGCTCAAAAAATGGTTAGGAGTCCGCTTAATCAATAATCTCATATAAAGCGCTTTACGGCCACCTAGAGGTTTCTTGAACATTCAACAAACCAAAAGGGATATTGTTTTTGTCAACCTACTCTTGCATCTGCAGTTTATGAGGGTTCTTTCTTATTTAGCTCTCTGCACATGTAGATCGAGATATAGTAGACTGTTACAGTTAATCATAATACATGATTCTTCATATCTTATATTTAGAGTCGCAGGCATCACAGAAAAAAGCAAACATTCCAAACTCATTTATTCAACAGTTCACAAACAACAGTACTTGAAAGCAAAACAGCAATACATCACTACAAAATGAGAAGCAAATACACACAACAACAACAACAACAACAACTACTAAAAAGAACATAACACAATAGTAGAAGAAGGCTTGTAAAAGCTGAGAAACTCTTACTGTAGAGTTGCTTAAACTTGACTTTTTCGGCGCCAGATACCAATTCCATCGCAGGGGCAGAAACTAACTTGAGGAGACTGATACTTATCCAAGTACTCTAGTTTTGGAAAGAGTTCCTTCAGCTCTCTCCACTCCACTTTAAACCTGGGAAGAAATTTCAGACGTAAGACAGTGACTTTGCAGTCATTTGTCTCAGCAGGGCCTAACTTTCCAAATCCAGTAAGTTCAGTTCCTCCTTTAATGTAGAGCTTTTCCAAACCACCAAGTTTTGGGGGGTTAAGCCATGTGGGAAGATCCTTATCAGGAAAACACTGCAGGTCCAGTTTCTTCAGGTTCTTAGGAAGCTGCTTAGGAACTTTGAGACGCTTTCCTTTTTGAGCAGCGTGGGCTTTAGGTTCACCTTCCTTACGCTTATTAATACCTCCCCATGCCACTTTAAACTTCTCAAGATTTTTGAATTCCTCAATAGCTAGGAACAGATCATTTACGCTGAAATCACCTTTGTTTATTGTAATGCTTAGCTTTCTCAGCTTCTCCAAGTACACCAACTCAGCCAACGTGCAGACCTTCTCCTCATCATTAGCATCACTTACGACAAAGCCCTTGAGAACCACCAAGTTATTCAGCCATGACAACTTCTTGGGCATGCGGTCTATCATGTAGCAATCTGTAATGTCCAAGTAGGTTAGCGCCTTGAGTGAATCTATCTTCTCTGGAAGTTTCTCCAAGTTATAGCAAGCTCTAAGGTCCAAGATGATCAGCTTACGAAGTTTACACACAGCGTCGTCAAGTCTTTCGATTCTTGAGATCCCTTGAAAACTTAGAAGTCTAAGTTTAGTCATATGTTTCAAGTGTCTCATAAGCTCAGGATTCTCTACCTCGATGTGGCGCTTGGCAGTTCTCTCCCATCTACCTAAATAAAACACTTTGAGAGACTTAAATGTAAGTTTTGATAATGGACCAAACTTCTTCTCCTTCTTCACTGATGGACCTGGTTGATCCTCAGAGAACCACTTGAACGCGAAATCAGGAAACCTCTCAGAGACATTGAACACTGTTTGGATGAGATTCACATCTTCCATTTTTGTAGTTTTTGGTTCTGATTGGCTTGACGACCCTTCCACAAGGCAGACCTTGTTCAGATCTGACTTCTTCATGGTTGGCTTCTCCTTTTTATGATAAATATCAAATAGTTTTATCTCCTGTGAGATGAGAACCACTGAAGAATGCACAAAGGGGGTCATCTTGTAGCTATTCGGCTCCACTTTGCGTTTTTTCTCAACAGGTTCAATCAACCTTGCCTCAACGAACTCGTCAAGAATGGCTTTGACAACATCTTCAGGTCTGTCTTCATCAGTTTGAGTGCCCTTCTTGGGTACGTCCTCTTCGGGTTTGATCTTACCAGGCAGGATGTCTTCCCCCATCCACCAATACATCAGCATCGTTCTGTTCACTTCTTGATTCTCAGGGAAGACAGCAAAGCTCAGCAGACAGATCCTGCGCCTAACACCAAGCTTCTTGAGTTTTTCTCTTACATCTCTGAAAACCGCGAGTCGTTTGAGATCTTCTTCATTTGCATGGATAGCAGGCAAGCACTCGATACCTTTGCCATTGTTCACCTCACCGCCACCCTCAGAGTCTAATCCACCAGGCTTTCTGCGTTTGTTAGGTAACAAAGGGACCTGACACATCAAGTTAAAGATCTTCTTGTTGATATCCCCAAGATCTTTCTCCATACCCTTGGTCAACTTACCTTTGGAGGATCCCTTTTCCACTTTGTTAAGCAGCATAACAAGTGGATTAATATGCTTCCTAACCTCATCTGCAACTTCGCAGCGAAGATCTTGAAGCTTCAACACGTCCTCCTTGAGCAAACGTAGGTTACGTCTCAGCTTAGGAATATAACGCTCGGGGTCATCCTTCTCAGTTGAAGAAGCTACAGGGAGACTGCTCGTTTTCCCCAGCCCCACATTCTCAGGGACTTGTATGGAGTTGGTGGGATTAACGCCTTGACTTGTAGACTTTTTTAGTACGTCTTCCTTTTGGGATGGAGGGTCAAACATATTATGCAAATTCTCCACGATTTTGAGGATTCGTATGATTGCTGGCGCTGGATCATCTGTCTGCTGGTTCGAGGGTTCCTCAGAAGCCATGAGAACTTAGTGGTCAAGATCTTTCCCCTCAGCTAAATCTTGAAAACAAATAAAGAAATAACCAAAAACCAAACATGTTATAACAGTGCACAAGTCATTATCTTTCCAAGAAAAGAAATATATTCAAGAACTCATAACACAGTACATTATCCGAAACTCTTCCTCCTCTCTCAGGTTCTGTCTAAACGCAAACTAACTATGTCCCTCCTCTGACTGTCTGTCTTTCTTTCTTTCAAGTCAAGCTATGAAACAAAATCAAGAATCAAGAATCAAGAAACTGTGAACGGACGTAGAGCTAGGTTAAACAGTAATGGATTTTCAGAAGTTCTATAGATCGAAGCGATTTCATAACAAATTAGTGATCAAAATAAACATCAGGAAAGGTTTAGAATTTTCTGCAAGAGAGCTTTGGAACATTTCACAAACGACTCTGAGAGAGAGGAACAGATTCTTACATGTTTCCCCGAAGAAGAAGCCACTCTGTGTCTTCCTTGCAACTTCAGTCTATTGTCAAAACAATGTTATAACATGTTTTGGTTTGTTGTGAAAACAGTGTTATACAGGGACAGAAACGGTAAAACAGTGTTATACAGGGACAGAAACGGATACGGGGACGGAGACAGGAGACGGCAAAATTATGAGTCCATTGTCAAAACAGTATTATAATAAGGACGGGGCACAAATGCTTGATACTCGGTTTGTACTTGCTATTTGACTTGACTCGGTTTAAATAAACAAGTACTTGTTACAATCAAATCGAGTAACAAGTAAGCAAATTTTATTACTCGCAAGTAGAAGTCAAATATCAAGTTCATTTTTATTTTTAACTACTTGGCTCGTTACTTGGTTTGTTTTTTGTTATCCGTTACTTATCTGGTTACTTGTTATATATTTTTTTGATTTATTAAATATGTAATATCTATTTCGTTAGTTAATTAAATTTTATGCATTTTATTAGTACACATCTTTAAAATCAAATATTTATTCTGACCAAGTCATGTATCAAATAGTTTTAAACTTGTACAAATATAAAATAATAAAATAAATTAATTATTTGGATTTTTTGGTTTAGTACTCATTTTTTCAATGAATAAAAATACATTTTCTTAAATCCTACTAAATAATTCGTTTATATATCAACTTTTATAAATGAATCAAACATAAGTGAAATATTTATATAAGTATCTTAGAATTTTTTCCTTTTTAATATAATTTATTTTACGAATGACTAAAATATAGGTAAAACAATGCTAAAAGAAAAATAATGATATATTATTATATATAATAAATTTAGTTACTTTTAAATTTTAACTAATTATCAAATAATTATCATGTAATTTATAAGTAACAAGTAATAAAACAAGGCAAGTATCTTGCAAGTCGATTAATTTTTCGCAAGTACTTGAAACTGTAAGTACTCGTTTTTAACAAACCAAATACAAGTCTAAGATTTGCATACTTGAACAAGCCAAGCCGAGTACTAAGTATAGCGAAAATACCGGGTACTCGGCTTCTGCCCACCCCTAATTATAATAACATGTTCGGTTTGACGTAACTATGTTGAGCATAAGTACATTTACCTAAGAGGAGCAATGAGAAAATAAATAAACAGTTTTATAACTTTTCTTTTAGTTTTATATGTGAAATAAACAAAAAAAAAGAAATTAGTTTTGTAGAGAGAGGTTAGAGAGACAAGAAGAGGAAAGAGGACAGAGGAGACGATTTTAGGTAGGGCTAGGCAATCAGGGTCCTAATCGGGTTTAGGTTTGGGTTGATTCGGGTTTTGGATTTTCAGATTCATGAATTTCAGCATTATTCGGATATTATAAAATTTCGGGTCAGATTCGGTTCGTGTTTAGTTGGGTTTGGTTCATGATTAGTTACATGTCCAAGATCCGATTAAACCCGAAATAATTTTGGTTTTGGATACTAATCTAGTTATTGGTTCTAAAAATATTATTTTATACTTGATTAAACTCAATATATTTTCAATCATTTTAATAAATTTGTGTGTATAGCTTCTTCAAACCATATTGTTATTCTTCAAAATAATTTTATGAAAATCGTCTATCAACCATTGGAGATTTGTCATTGAACTATATGTGACAGCACCAAACATATCATAGTTCATGACAAACCAAAACTTTGTACGAACGAAAATCATACATAATGAAACATTAAAAAAATAAAGATAACAACTAATAATTTTATAAATGTAAAAAATACTATTTAAACTTTAAAAACAACATTGTTAAACCTTCAAAACAAATTTATTCGTAACTAAACTTCAAATCAATGTCAAACACAAAACATTATAATTTTAACCAAATAAAATATGTATTAGACTAAGTATTTATGTTAATTATTCATGTAATAACCAATTATTGTATGTACTCAATAAATAGTAATGTGTTTTAGATGTATATTAGAAATTGAGATTAGGTATGGTACAAACTTTTTTGAAATTTTGAAGATTTTTAAGTTCTTTCGGATATCCATTAAACTTCGGGTTCAGTTCGGCTAAAATTCTTAATCCAGAATATCGTAAAATAAGACCCATTTGGTACTTGTATCTTGTTCGGATCGGTTCAGAATTATTCTTAAGTTGGGTTTAGTTTAGATTTTCAGATTCAAATTATTTGCCCAGTTCTAAGTAGAGAATTTGTATTTTTTTGGTTGGCCTACTTTCCCTTTTCTTTTCTTTTTATGTTATCCAAGAAAAGATTCTTTTCATATTTTGTCGACATCGTTTTCATGTTTATTTGTTTTTGTGTTATACTCAGCTCTGTTCCATTTCACTACTCAAAAAGTGACATTTAAATTCTAATATAATTTTGCAAAATTATTTCTATTATAACTTTTAAGAATCATATATTTTTATTTTAATACTAACTGTAGAATTTTTTTTGTCTTATAATATATTTAATTATATTAAAGACTATTGTCTAAATAAATTTAGTTATTAGAAAACATAGATTTAAATTATTTTCTAATTTGTGTGAAAAATGTCAAAAATAAAACAAAAAAGAATATATAGTAAAACTTAGGTTTGTCGTTTGAATTAATTTGTTTCTGCAGAAACCAAGTTATTCAATTAAAAATCTACTATGAAAATAAAAAAATAAGATTAATTCATTATTTTGTTTCGTTTTGTTATTAAAAATAAATATTGTTTCACTGTCAGATTTTGGGTTTTGGTTGTGAGATCCTCAAGCCATTTTATTAATTTTTGGTTGATAACCGGTAGTTCATAGTTTTGGTGGTGATTTTGGTGAGGAGAGGCATTTTATAGACGCATTACTAGAATACAGGATGTTCATTTTAAAGTATCTTGGGTCCTATAATTTTTATTAGGATCACAATTAGATAGGTTTCAGCGAAATCTGAAATCTTTGGCTGACTAATACTATTAAGGACTTGATTAGTTTTACTGCCACCATATTGTAAACTATGTACTTGTGATTGATAACGGTTTCCGGCATTTTTGTAATAAATGTAAAAAATATTATATATCGTTTCACACGATTTTAAATTTCATAAAATCAAAAGTTGGTCTATTAACATTTGTGGTTGCAGACGATTGCAAAATGGTAAAAATAACATTTTAAGAAAACTATATAAATATATATATATATATATATATATATTAAACTGAGATATTATAAATACAAATATATATTTAATAATATTTGCTACAATTTTATAAACATTAGTATATATACATATATATATATATATATATAAACCAAAAAATAATTTTTAAAATTTAATACTATAGTTTTAATTATATAAATTTATATTTTATTATAATAATATGATTTTAATATTTTGTAATTATACAAAAATTAATATTGTTAATTTATTATTAAATCGATGTTGTATTTGATAGTCAACCAGCTAAAAATATTCTATAAATACTTCAATTTCTAGTCGATGTATCAGTCGTATAAATCGTTTAATAACGTACATCTACAAGCTCTCGTAACTGCATCTACAACTATTTTGTTTACACCAGTTAGATCCTAAATAAACTAGATTTGAAGTAAATCAATAAAGATGGTGGCGGATAACTTGGTAGAGGAGGGATTAAAGTTCATTGATAAGTAATGAGACTTGATTGTATTCTTTTCTCTCCCTATCTTTGGTGCGTTGAAGCCATGTGGGCGTCAAGACTTTCTGTAATTAACATGCATTTTCTCTTTGAACAAAAAAAAAAAAACATGCATTTTCTCTATTTCTGTCTTTTATCCGATAACTTCTATGCAGCAGTGTTTGATATGAATTTCTAAGGCAAAGCAATTTTTCTCCTCTCATTCGACCCTATCTAATTTACATAAAAAAAATAAAACATTTTATACTCTGGTGTCTTTAGAAAAAAAAAATTGGTTTAGACAGCATGTTATGAATTTTTATTTTTTGGTTTTTCAGCTTCATGTTTTTTGTAAGTAAAACAAATACTTAAGAATAATGGAACATACGATGGAAAGAGACTCGTCCTTAGGTATTCAGAAGCGACACAAGGTGTCATGACACCTGAGTAGTCAATCGGAGGATAGGTGTTTGGTGGCGATGTGCGGCAGACCTACTTCCCATCACTGGTGTTGGTTCAAAGCTGCCCCGACAGTACAAACTCTGGGTTAAGAAGCGGTTTATTCCAAGTTGTGGAATAAATTAGTTTCATTGTTGTGAAATTATATTATTGGTATAGTTTGTATACCTTATGATCCTTCTAAGTATTTATGGATGATATTAAATCTCAATATTGTAGATGAGGTTAAAATTCTATAAAGTTATAAGAGAAATACCCTAAAATAATCCTAAAAAAAATTTTGTCACAAAAATAAATCTCAAGAACAAAAATGACGAAAATATCCTTTTTTATTTTCAAAAAATTAATTTTTATTTTATTGTTTTTTCAATTTTAAATCTCACCCCCAAAACTCCACCCCATAACTCTAAACCCTAAGTATAGATTAGTTAACTCAAGGGTTAACAAAATGACTAATATATATTTATACCCCTTGAGTTAACTAATCTAGACTTAGGGTTTAGAGTTATGGGGTAGGATTTTGGGAGTGAGATTTAAAATTGAAAAAAAAAAAAAATTAATTTTTTGAAAATAAAAAAGGGCTAGATTTGTCATTTTTGTTCTTGAGGGTTATTTTTATGACAAAAACTTCAAAAATGGTTATTTAGGAGATTTGCCCAAGTTATAATCTTGTATTTTTTTTGTCAACATATTTTTCATTAAAACACATTAAGGGTACAGTTTGGTTTGGTACAATTTGGTTTTGTCAACATATTTTATGTTGGTTAATTGAGCCAAAAAAGTACTTATATATAAAGACTCTTTTTCTTTTTTTTTGCTAAAATATAAAGACTCTTTTTCAAAAGAGTCTGGTTAACTTTTATGACAGCGCATCAGGTTATATTTTATTGAATATATGCTCTGTTTTAAAACTCGCTAGGCGTAACGCGTGCGGCAATGTAGTGCCTAGCGCCGAATCAATTAATAGGGTATTACACGTAGATTAATCGGCGATTTATTTTGTTATCTACTACATATTTCTATGAAAACAACGAAAATATGTTGTGGGAAAGTGGTTTAGACCTGCGCATTAAAACAATGCAACCCAAGTTCAACTCTTGCTAGGGCATTTTTATAGTTTTTTTATTTAATGAAGGGTAGAAACGTCATTGAACAGTCGTCTTCTTCCTTAGAGTTTATAATTTTCTGCGACTGTAAACACGACGGCTGAGTAGTTTTGATGGTTTTCAAACTAATTATCTTTGTTTTTCTTATTGTTCTTGCTTAAGATTCATAGATCTAACATATATGATTCGATTTTTAGCCAGAAATGTGTAAAAACTTGAGTTTTGTTTTTAAATCCGATTTTCTCACCGTATAGCTTCTATTGGCCACGCTAGGTCACCGTCGAGCGTTTTCTCGGCCGCCAAATCGGTTAGGCGGCCGAGTTTTAGAACAAGGAATATATGTAGAAGATGATTAGTGAATGAAACCAAAAGTGACTTTTCATTTTAGCGAAGACTTTGGTGAGTACAATAAATAAAGACCAGTGAATGAGATATTATATACATGGGCCAGACATTTGAATGCCAGACTTGCCAGTATGCTATGCCTATTTTGACTCTAATATTTCCAATAATTGAAGTATAGAGGTAGTAGTTAGGTACCACATGTTTGAGAGAAAACATCACGTATTCCATCTCGCACGTGTTATATATGTAAAATACTATTATGACTATAATTCCAACTGCATGAGGAAGGTAAAGTCTTCCCAGTTTAAAAAAAAAAAACTGATTGTAGCCATAGCCAATGCTAATGGTAGCCATAGCCAATGCTAATGGTAGCCATAGCCAATGCATTAAATATATAAACTTCAACAGACAATTGAGGCACCATTAACTGTGGAGACTACACCAGTCTCTAAAAATTAAAATAGTACAGCATAGCAAATTATATATAAATACTTTAAATAAATTATACTGTTTTAAATACTTTACCTCTTCTCTCTATTTATAATTGCTAGCCATTAGATGAACAATATGAATGACTTAAATTAATGAGTAATGACAAAACAATAAAAATGAAAAAAATATTTATTACTTTTTTTGTTTTGTTTTAACTAAAAACTATTTTTTTTTAATAATTTTTTTAAGTTAGATGAATGATAAGGAAAAAATGAATGATTTTGTCTCTCTATTATGTTTAGGGTATCAGTTTGTTGTTCTCCGACGGTGACGGCACATGGAGTTTCTTTCGTGGTGGAATCATCAGTTAGTCTCTCCAAATTATATGGTGACTATGTGTTAGTGTGTGGGTGCTTCTGGCTATATTTCGAGTCTTGGAACTGGCTAAGCCGTTTACCGTATGTTCTCCTCCATCCTCAGATCAAGTGGTGCCGGTGATGTGGTATGCATCGTCACTAGCTCTTCTCCAATAATCTCAGCTATATTATTACTCTGTATGGATGTTTTGTAGTGTAGACAATCCTAGTGTGATGTTATGCAGGATAAACTCATGTTCAAACAATCGAACGACGACATCATCAGTTGAAGGCTTCTCTTTGTACCGATAGAGGTTTTGTTGGACCAATTAAAAGTTAGTGGGCTTTAATCAAATTGTGAAAAAATGACATGGGCTTTTGTATCTAATAGCTCAAAAACTTGTGTCAATAAAGAAACAAGAAGTCCCACATCGGGGACTTATCACACTTTTGTGATGTATACATGTCCACACATAGGCTAAGCTTAAAAGACTTGGGAGAGAGGAAGGCTCCACACATGCACCACCGTCCAGCCGGTTCGACGTGGGCTTGGGCTTAGGTTTGGAATTGGGTTTGGAATTGGGTTTGGGCTTGGACTTTAGCTTTAGCTTGAGCTAGGGAGAATGTGGCCCTAGAGCCAGTACAAGATATTCTTTTTGGGCTAAGTTAGGCTTGACATTTGGGCCCATTTTCTTCCCAAAAACAACATGCATTTTGTTTAAAATGACAAGTAGTTTATCTCAAAAACGTCATGCAGTTTATTCCTCATCAGATATTTAAATGATAGAAGAGAGTGAGCGAGCCTTGGGGGATAAGTTTTGTAACTTAAACTTCCCGAGATCTTTGCTAAATCTTAAAAAACAAGCGCACACATTTTGCAACAGTTACAGGAAGTCGCTCCTCGTCTTCTCTTTAAATACCAGTCTCTCTTCTTCTTAATTAGACACTTTTCACATCGAGAGAAAACCAACAAAACTTCCAAACGTAAGTTTCCGAGAGTGTTTCGTAGAGTTGTAGTTCGTAGGGTTTGTTCATGAGTGCCGCATGACAACCTATCGTGGTTTTATTCTAGACTCTAATTCTATATATCGTCACACTTACGAGTGCATATTCAGAGTTAAAGAAAGAGATTTTTTCTCGACTCCATGATATGTTTTCGAAAAATGTTTTCATATCGGTTTTCATTTTGTATTCCAATCGTTTATTTCCTTAACATCGTCTTTATTTACATGTTTATGTCAATTCGGTTTTCCGACTTGAATCACTCTGAATCTCTTTCTATCGTAACTTTAATCTTATTGATTCATTATGATTTTATAAATGATTTTTCGTGGATTTACAAAACACTTTGGTTTTATTATGAAATGGGTTTTGCGATCTGCTTTGGCACTTCCGCGAAATGTTTCATGTTTCTATACATGAATCATAAAAACGTTATGAAAATTATTTGTTTTCACCAACGCTTCTGAAGCGAGTTTGTGAAACAATCAAAATGCTTATATAGACAATTTTTCCGAACGCTTTAAGCGAGTTTGAAAAATGGGTCTTGGCTTATCGATCATATATGGTGATTAAGAATGCTCTTTAGGAACTTTAGTAAATCCAAATGGATAATATTATGCGGTTATACAATTATTTATGAAAAATAATTTGTTGTTTCTTATTGGTGTACTGATATACAACTATCTTGTTTGTTGTTTTCAGAAATATGACTACCAATACCAACAACAACAACATTGATGATCAAACTCTATTCAACGTTGCTCAAACGAATGCAACCGTGAAAACCGTTGGAACACCAGCAACAACCGTTGTAATAACAACGACCACCATTCCAGTTGATAACATTGCCAATGAAACCAAGCGCCATAGCCTATTCAGTGCTAGTCTTTATCAGGTGGGCTCGACTGACAACCACAAGTGCTCCGACTGCAGTTCCAAGTTTCAACTCTTTCGGTTGTTCATGGTGTAATCTCTCAAGGATTCATGTCTGACAAATTTAATGGTAAAGGCTTCAAAAGTGGTAGACGAAGATAATGTTCTTCCTCACAATGATGAAGCTGGAAAAATTCATCGAGGAGGATAAGCCCATTATCCCTCACAAGATTGAGGATGTGCGCACTCTCGTGAGTGCTGATATATGGGTGTTCTCCAACTTTATCTGCAAAGGATATATTTTGGGTCGCCTCATTGACTCATTGTATCGAGTCTACACTGAGATTCTCACAGCGAAAAAGCTCTGGAGATCACTGGACAAGAAGCATAGAGGTGAAGACGCTTGCTGCTAGAAGTTTGTGGTTGCCAAATTCCATGACTTCAAAATGGTGGGTTCGAAATCCATCATGGATCAAGTTGAAGCGTCCCAGCTCATTTCCATGAAATTGTTGTTATGTTCATCTGTGTGACATTCACAACTCTCATCTTCATCCAAAAGTTCCCTTCAAGCTTTGCAGATTTCAAGAACTACTAAAGCACAAAAAGAAAAAGATGGGTTTAGAGGAACTCATAAAGACACTTTAAATGGAATCCAGGAACCAAAATGATGACAAACTCACGCTAAAGAGTATAATGTCAACATGGTTGAGCTGAAAGGCAAAGGAAAAGCACACGCCACTCTTCTGCCAAGCCTTCTAAAACATATGCAGTCCTGAAAGCTTCTAGAACAAACTTCAAGAAGAAAGATATTAAAATCAATGCAAATATGGAGAAATTCAAGGGAAAATATCACCATTGCCACAAAGTTGGGCACATGACTGTTGAGTGTCGCAGCAAAATTAGTGATGAGAAGGCTCAAGCGCATCTCACTGAGGAGGATCTCGTTGCAGTGGTTACTGGGTTAACATGGTTGAGAGCAACAATCTTAACGAATAGTAGTATGACATAGATTCCACTACCCACATTTGCACTTATAGGAAGATGTTCAGCCCCTAACAGAAAAGCAAGACTCAGGAGAAACTGTTCATGGGGAACATTGCAGTCTCCAAGATTGAAAGCCCCATCAAGGTGGTTTTGAAGATGACATCTGGACGTGAAGTCACTCTACAAAACGTGAAGCATGTGCCTGAAATGAGGAAGAATCTGGTTTCAAGAACCTTTCTCAGCAAGAATGGATTCGCCACAAGTCTTGAGGCGGAAAGTTCGCGATTAGGATTAATGGGTTTTATTTGGGAAATTGGTATGTTAAGGATGGACTGGTGAAAATGAATGTAATGAAAATTCCTCTAAAAGTTGTAGCTCCAAAAGATTCAATGAATAAGAAAGAGTATTGCTTATTTGGTTGAGTTTTTAATATATGACATGATTGGGCCATGTAAACTACAAATCCATGCAAAGATTAATGAATTTAAATTTAAACCCAAAATGCAAAACAAGTAAATAAAAAATGTAAAATATGCGTGCATGCTAAGCTCACAAAAATGTCCTCACCTCATGTTGAAATAACTAACAAACCTCTAGATTTGATTCACACTAATTAATGTGATTTAAGATACATACAAACTAAAGGTGAGAAAAAAAATACTTTGTGACCTTCATAGATGACTGCACAAAATATTTTATGTATATTTATTATATAGCAAAGATGAAACCTTAGAAAAATTTGAAGAATTTAAACTCGAAGTCCGAAATCAGCTTAAAATAACTATTAAAATAGTTAGAAGCGGCAGAGGAACGAGTATAATAGTCAATTCAGTGCATTTTGTAAAAAAACATGAAAATCTATCAAACTACAAATCTATATTCACTATAATCAAATGGAGTTGTTGAACGCAAAAATCAAACTCTAAAAGAGATGAATATAAATGCAATGTTGCAGGAATCTGGGTTACCCCAGAACATGTGGGTGGAGGAGTTGTTCACCACTAATTATATTGTGAATAAAATTCCACACAAAGTAACTGGCAAAATTTCATATGAACGATGGAAAGGTCATTTGCCTTCATATAAATACCTCAAAATGTAGGGGTGCTTGGCAAAAGTTGTAGTACCTCCACCAAATAATGTCACTAAAATTGTGGATTGCATCTTCATCGGATATGCAAATAATATTAGTGCATATCGATTTATGGTACATAAATATGAAATGTCAGATATTCATGAAAATACAGTAATAGAATCAATAAATGCATCTTTCTTCGAAAATATTTTTTCATACAAGAAAAAATATGGTTCAAAACGAACTCAAAAAGAAAGAGAAAACGACAATGTGATGAGGACATTCAACATGAAGCAGAACCAGACCTAACCGAACTTGAGATCCAAGACATGATCACCAAGATATCCCAAGCATAAGCTGTCCAAGAAGTGTTCATGCCGATTGTGTTCAAAGGACCTATGAATAGACAAAAAAACTAAGGTACTTCAACATAAGTTTAATGAGAGCATGATGCTTGCGTTTGATCCTTTTCAGGTCAAGCCAACTGAGGTTAAGCCAACTGGTGAACAAGCTGATCAAGAACCAAGTCTCAAGAATGATGGACCATCCAAGAAGACTAAGCCAACAAGTGAAGACCTTTGGCCTTTTATTCCAGACCAAACCCACAACAACTTGCTGGTCATCAGCATAGAATATTAGCACGTATAGCATTTTTTAAGGACTAATCAAATTGACCCAAAAGGTAAGAAAGTAAGTACTTAAATTCTCATTATTTACGGTTTGATTTGTTTTGCTGCTTTGGTCCTTTTGTTTTCTTTTATTTGAATTTTATTCCCAACCTTTCTTAGTTGGCTTGGACACCTATTAGAGTTTTATTTTAGTCCAAAACTTTGTATTATTTGCTTCAAAGACCCTCGAAGGTACCACGGTAATGGACGTCTATATAAGTTCCCTATAAACCGTTTGTACACTTTTACGAATGATATAAAACATAAAATTTTCCTAGTGAAAACCCGAAGAGCTCTAGCAAGAAATCGCCTACCTTCTCTTGCCTTGTGAGACCAGAAACTCCATGGCCAAGAGGATTGTGTTGTATCACGAGTCTTCCATCCCTTGTGTGGTGCACATCATTCCATCTAGTTACTTGTTACTCTGATACATTTAGTTTATTAGATCATTCCAAACGGTCCACCCTTCTGTAGATCGAGTCTCTCTCTTTTTCCTCAGATCATACAGCCTTTGATAGCTTAGGCGGAATTTCCTTCAGCATCAGGTTGCATCTATCCATTTCTCTTTCGTTTGCACTCGATTTCTAGTTCCATTTGTTTTGCATTCATACATCAAATTTTTTTATATAAAAAATTGTTTGTTTTCATTCATCTTGTTTCTGTTTTGCATCCTTAAAACATAAAACATAAAAAGAATCATCCATCAGTGTTTTGTTTAGTAGTTGCATCCACTTGATAGTACCATCCGCATCTTATTGTCAACCCAGTCTAATCGTTTGTTTCATTGTTCATTCCATCTAGTAATCCATGATAAGTTAAAGAAAAATAGTGTTCATCATAGTGCATCCTCTCTGTCGAAGCTTATTTTCTTAGATCTTAGTTTTCCATTCAAAATCATTACAAATTATTCATCAAGCCACATTTAGCATAAGTTGCCATTTCTGGTCGATCATATCAAACCAGTTGCCATTAGTGGTCGACAAATTTGAAACTTTTCTTTTTTGCTTATTCGGTCATATTTTATTTCCTTTAGTTTTTTTCATTGCAATCTTCATATTTAATTTGTTTACTTTTAGTTTAAAAAAAAAGAATATTGCATCCACATTTTCCATTTATTTTCCTCTTTACACTTTTCATTTTTTATTTTCTAAATACATTTCTCTTTCTTGCTAGGTGATTACGCGTGGCCACAATGAGAGATGATGTACAATCAGCTCTGATGCAAGCCATCCACGACCTATAAGACGAGATGAGGAACATGAGGCAGAACGTTGACACGGTCCGACAAGACTTGGGTGATAGACTGACCCAGATCGAGCAACGGCCAGTTCCTAGACCCACACGGCGAGTTGACTTGGGAACAATCAAAAACAACCCTTTTCGAACCGGAACACTCCAAAGGAGGACTGGAGTGCACATCAATGACAACCCCGGCCCTAGTACCAGGGACCAATGTCAAGAAGATGACCACATACCACACCCTCAACCAAACCCGAGGAGACATGAGGTTCAAGATGACTATGGAGAATAAGAGGAGGAGGATTACAACCCACCCCCACGAGCACGACTTACCCAGGCTCCCTACCAGAACCACATCAAGTTAGAGGCACCCGCCTTTGCTGGAAAGGTGGACCCTGAGGCCTACCTTGGCTGAGAGAAGAGGATGGATCATATCTTTGAGTATTACAACCATCCGGGCCCCAAAAGAGTAACACTTGCCATGGCTCAACTGACTGAAAATGCCTTGATATGGCGGGACAAAGTCACCACATACCGAAGGAGGAACCAACTAAGACCACTTGAGTCTTGGATAGATATGAAAGACCTAATGCGCTAACGGTTTGTTCCCCAACACTTCCACAGAGATTTGGTAAGGCGTTTTAGGACCCTTAGACAAGGAACTAAGTCAGTGGAAGAATACTATGAGGAGTTTGAATGTTTGAGGAACCGGCTTGGACTTAATGAAGATGAATAATCTATTATGGCTCAGTTTTTGGATGGTCTAAATGACTGGATCAGCAGCAAGGTTTTGAGGCAAAACTTAGATTTCAAGGACCTATTCCATTTAGCCATTCAAGTCGAGCAACACATCAAGAATAAGTCTACCAGGAGTAAACCACAAGCTGCTTGGGGTTCAAGTAACAACTCCAACAACTACCCAAATTCAATGGACAAGGGAAAAAGAATTTATCTAGGCAATCAAAATAAGACTAGACCCACTGAGCTCAACAAAGACACCAGGATAGAACCTTGTAGGAATGCTAATCCCCAACGTTCCAAAGACATCATCTGTTTTAAATGAAAAGGTTGAGGGCATATGGCGAGGGAATTTCCAAGCCAGAGGATCTTGTTGCTCACTGATGAAGGATATGAGTCCCATGATGAAGATGATCCGATGATCCAAGAAGAATTTGGTGAAATTGAGTATCTGGATGTGGGAGAAAGCTTGACGATCACGCGTGTTCTTAGTGTACAAATGCAACCAGCTGAGACCATCCCAAGAGAGAATATATTCCAGAGCCGTTGTACCATCAGAGGCAAGGTATGTAACCTAATCATTGATGTTCGGTCTTGCACTAATGCTGCTAGTGCATACATGGTAGATAAACTTGGCCTAGAAAAGACTAAGCATCCTCATCCATATAGACTAAGGTGGCTAAATGATAAGGTTAAGCTTCAAATTAAAGAAAAAGTGATAATTCCTTTTAGCATTGGTAAGTATCACATGTTTCAAATTCAAAGGTCGAGGGCATATGGCGAGGGAATGTCCAAACCAAAGGGTCATGTTGCTC
Organism: Moricandia arvensis; assembly: GCA_905132765.1. Lineage (NCBI taxonomy): Eukaryota > Viridiplantae > Streptophyta > Magnoliopsida > Brassicales > Brassicaceae > Moricandia > Moricandia arvensis. The sequence continues at coordinate 27,315 of CAJHQP010000713.1, forward strand.
ACTGATAAAGGATATGAGTCCCATGATAAAGATGATATGATGGTCTTGGAAGAATTTGGTGAACTTGAGTATCCGAATGTGGGAAAAAGCTTGATGATCAGGCGTGGTCTTAGTGTCCAAATGCAACCAGCTGAGACCATCCAAAGTGAGAATATATTCCAGAGACGTTGTACCATCAGAGGCAAGGTATGCAACCGAATCATTGATGGTAAGTCTTGCACTAATATTGCTAGTGCATACATGGTAGATAAACTTGGTGTAGAAAAGACTAAGCATCCTCATCCATATAGAATAAGGTGGCTAGATAATAAGGTTGAGCTTCAAATTAAAGAACAAGTGACCATTCCATTTAGCATTGGTAAGTACCAGGATGAAGTAGTTTGTGATGTAGTACCCATCAAAGTCGGACATGTTCTTTTAGGTAGACCATGGCAATGGGATAGAGAAACTAAGCATGATGGTCGATCTAATATGTACACTTCCATGCATGATAAGCGTAAGCTTAACTTAGCACTCACACCAGCACAAGTCCATGAGTTATACTTGCAAATGGTTAAGGAAAAACAGAAATCTCTTAAGTCTAATTTTCTTATTAGACCTAGCTATATCCGAAAGGTTGCTGCTACCAAACACACAATGCTAGTAATGATCTTTAAGGAGCGTTTGAGTGCAGGTTACTAAGCTTCTTGACAGGTTCAAATATGTGTTTCTAGAAAAGATTCCACACGGTTTACCACCACTTAGGGGCATAGAACACCAAATAGATTTTCTACTCGGGGTTGTCTTGCCAAAAAACAGCCTATAGGGTAAACCCAGAGGAAACCAAGGAGTTAGAAAGACAAGTTCAATATATATATAAGACAAGGGGTATGTCAGGGAAAGCCTTAGTCCTTGTGTTGTACTCCTATTGTTAGTACCCAAGAAGGATGGGACATATAGGATGTGTGTAGACTGTCGAGCCATAAACAACATCCCCATTAAGTATAGACACCCATACCACGTTTTGATGACATGTTAGATGAGTTAAGTGGAGCCACAATATTTTATAAGATAGACTTTAAGAGTGGGTACCACCAGGTGAGAATGAAAGAAGGTGATGAATGGAAGACTGCCTTCAAGACCAAGCAAGGTCTTTATGAGTGGCTGGTGATGTCATTTGGGCTTACCAATGCTCCTAGCACCTTCATGCGCCTCATGAACCATATTCTTAGGCCCTACATCAGTAAGTTTGCTGTGGTCTACTTTGATGATATTTTGATTTATAGTACTACTTTGTTTGAACATGTGACACATCTTGAGCAAGTACTAGAGACACTTCGACAAGAAGGGCTTTAAGCAAACCTCAAGAAGTGCACTATCTACCCTGATAAACATGTTTTCCTAGGCTTTGTTGTGAGTTCATAGGGACTGCAGGTGGATGAGGAGAAGGTGAAGGCAATCCAAGACTGGCCGGCACCAACCAACATAAGCCAAGTCAAGAGTTTTGCATGGTCTAGCAAGCTTCTACAAGCGGTTTGTCAAAGACTTCAGTAGTATAGCTGCAGCTCTAACTATTTTGGTAAAGAAGAGTATTAGGTTCACATGAGATAAGGCACAACAAGATGGCTTCCAAACGTTAAAGGACCGTCTGACCCATGCACCAGTCATAGTCCTTCCTGATTTCAACAAAACCTTTGAGGTGGAGTGTAATGCATCTGGAATTAGGATCGGGACCGTGTTGACTCAAGGAGGTAAACCAGTGGCCGATTCTAGTGAGAAGTTGAGTGGGGCCACACTAAACTACCCAACATATGACAAGTAGTTGTATGCACTAGTGAAGGCATTGGAAACATGACATAATTACTTGCTATCCAAGGAATTTGTGGTACATACCAACCATGAGACCTTGAAACATCTGAGGGGTCATACCAACCTCAAGAAGAAACATGCTCGGTGGATGGAGTTTATATAAACCTTCCCCTACATCATCAAGTACAAGAAGGGAAATGACAACATTGTAGCCGATGCACTCTCAAGGAGATATGCCTTAATTGCCACAATGGAAGCCAAGGTGATGGGATTTGAATTCATTAAGGATCTATGGAGGAACCTGGATCTTGATAATACCTATGATGGGTGTACCAAAGGACCACAAGGGAAGTTCTACTTACATGAGGGGTTTCTGTTCACGGGCAAAAGATTGTGCATTCCACATTGCTCACTGAGGGACTTAATCACCTGAGGAGCTCATGGAAGAGGTCACATGAGACACTTTGGATTGGATAAGACGTTGGTTGTGGTGAGAGAACATTTTTATTTGCCTCACTTAAAGAAGACTATTGAATCCCATGTGCAAGATGTGTGACTTGCATGAAATCCAAGTCCAAGGTGCAACCACATGGCCTATATATGTCCATGCCAATCCCTACCGCTCCTTTGGTGGATCTATCCATGGACTTTGTACTAGGCCTACCTAAGGTGCAACATAAGGATTCAATATTTGTGGTGGTGGATAGATTTTCCAAGATGGCACACTTCATACCTTGGGCCAAGGTGAGTGATGCATCCAAAACAACTGATATATTCTTCAAGGAGGTTGTGCGCTTACATGGAGTACCTCGAACCATTGTACTTGATCGAGACAACAAGTTCCTTAGCCACTTTTGGAGGACATTATGAAAGAAGATGGGGACTAACCTCTTATTCTCCACTACTTGTCACCCCCAAATGGATGGCCAGAACAAAGTGGTCAACCGGACACTATCCACATTTCTTAGGACTACCATTGGCATGAACATGAAGACTTAGGTCGAATGCATTACCTTTATTGAGTTTTCCTACAACCGAACTCAACATTCGACCACAAAAATGTCACCATTTGAAGCTGGCTATGGTTTCAATCTGACCATGCCCCTGGAACTCAAGCCATTACCACCATCTTAGGTTATTAGCTTGACCAGAGAAGCCAAGGCTAAGTATGTCAAAGAGCTCCACCAGAAGGTCACTGGAAACTTAGAGAAGAGGATTGAGCAGTACACTAGGCATGTCAACAAGGGACGTTGAGACATTGTATTTGAACTAGGAGAATGGGTTTGGCTACACATGAGACAAGAAAGGTTTCCAAAACAGAGGAGTTCCAAGTTACGACCAAGAGGAGATGGCATGTTTCAAGTTATTGAGAGGATTAACAAGAATGTCTACCGTCTTGACCTACCAGGCGACATGAATGTATCATCCACGTTCAACGTAACTGACTTGTCTCCTTTCCTTGCAGATGAACCAGTTTTGAGGTCAAAACCTATTGAAGAGGGAGGGAATGATGAGGAAATTCAACTTGAACCGGAACCAGATCTAAGCGAACCTGACATCCAAGACATGAACACCAAGATGTCCCAACTAGAAGCTGCCCAAGAAGTGTCCATCCATATTGTGTTCAAAGGACCTATGACAGGACAAAGAGCTAAGATACTTCAACATAAGTTTAATGAGAGCATGATGCTTGCGTATGATCATTTTCAGGTCAAGCCAACTGAGGTTAAGCCAACTAGTGAACAAGCTGATCAAGAACCAAGTCTCAAGAATGATGGACCATCCGAGAAGACTAAGCCAACAAGTGAAGACCTTTGGCCATTCATTCCGGAACAAACCCACAACAATTTGGTGGTCATCAGCATAGAAGATCAGCACGTCTAGCATGTTTTAAGAAATAATCAAACCGACCCAAAAGGTAAGAAGGTAAGCACTTAAATTCCCATTTCTAACGGTTTGATTTGTTTTGCAGCTTTGGTCCTTTTGTTTTCTTTTACTTGAATTTTATTCCCAAACTTTCTTAGTTGGCTTGCACGCCTATTAGGATTTTCTTTTAGTCCAAAACTTTTTATTATTTGCTTCAAAGACCCTCGAAGGCACCAAGGTAATGGACATATATATAAGTCTCCTATAAACCGTTTGTACTCTTTTACACATGATATAAAACATAAAATTTCCTAGTGAAAAACCCTAAGAGATCTAACAATAAATTGTCTCCTTTCTCTTGCCTTGTGAGACCATAACCTCCACGGCCAAGAGGATTGTGATGTATCACGAGTCTTCCATCCCTCGTGTGATGCACATCATTCCATCTAGTTAATGGTTACTCGGATACATTTTGTTGATTAGATCTTTCCAAACAGTCCACCCTTGTATAGATCGTGTCTTTCACTTTTGCCTCAGATCATACAAACTCTGATAGCTTAGACTTGTATCACAATGTCTCAGAAACTGAGACAAATGTTGAAATTTCTATAAATGATATCTCAGACAATGAAAAAAATGAACTTAGAAGGAGAAAATCATCTCGAAAGGAAAAAAAAATTGTGTAATGATTTATTAATGGCATTTTTAGTAGAAAATGATCAAAATACTTTGGAACGAAGCCGTCAAAAGTAAATTGGATTCTATCATGCAAAATTATTCATGGTATATAATAGATTTACCATCAGGCTGCAAAGCATTAGGGAGTAAATGAATCTTAAAATAAAAACTAAACTTTGGTGGAATACCTGGTGGCAAACACAAAGCTAGGCTTGTAGTTCAATCATTCTAGCAAAAAGAAGGCTTAGACTAGTTTGACACTTATTTTCTTGTTACGAGAATAACATCAATAAGGCTAATGATATAAATCAAAACTCTAAGAGACCTAGAAATCCATCAAATGGATGTAAAACCATATTTGTAAATGGTGATTTAGAAGAGGAAATTTACATGAAACAACTTGAGGGTTTTGTTATTTCTGGACAGAAAAAACAAAGTATGTCGATTTGTAAAGTCACTTTATAGACTCAAACAAGCTCCTAAACAGAGACATGAAATATTTTACAATGTAATGATGTCAAATGATTTCAAAATTAATGAATAGAATAAATGAATATACTACAAAAATAACAGAAGTGTGTATATTTTGATATGTATATATGTAGATGATATGTTCATTATTGAAAGCAATACATATATCATCAATCAAACAAAGAACATGCTCAAAAACAAATTTGAGATAAAAGTTATGAGATTAGCAAATGTAATTTTTGGGGTTAAAACACACAAAAATTCAAATGGAATTATCTTAACTCAATTTCATTATGATCAAAAATATTAGAGAGATTTAAAAATTTACTCTAATAGTGCGGCAAAAACTCCGTTAAATCCTCAAATGCACTTGACAAAGAATTCAGGTAAACTGGTTTTACAAAACGAGTATACACGTGTGATCAGAAGTCTCATGTACTTGCCCAATTGTACTAGACCAGATCTAGCATATGCAGTAAATGTACATAGACGATATACAAATAATACATGTCATACACACTAGAAAGCTATAACAAGAGTACTCAATTACATGTGTTACACCAGAGATTTTGGGCTTCACCATGGTAAAGAACCAGTAGTTTTAGAACGATTCAGTGACACTAACTGGATATCAGATTCTAAAAATTCAAAATCCACAACTGGATACGTCTTTACACTAGGAGAAGCAGCAATATCATGAAAATCTACCAAACAAACAGTGTTAGCTAGATCCACCATCGAATATGAGTTCATAGCCTTGGAGAAAGCAGCATAAGAAGGTGAATGGCTTAGAAATTTTTTGGAAGATATTTCTATGTGGGAAAATATGTATCAGCTATACAATACATTGTGATAGTCAATCAGTTATAGCTCAGACTCAGAATAATTTCTACAATGGTAAATTTCATCACATCAGAAGACGACATAAAACCATTAGACAACTTATCTCAAATGGTGTGATCACAATATATTACATCAAATCGGCTGACAACCTAGTGAATCCATTCATTAAAAGTTTGCCACGAGATATAGTTGCTAAATCATAAAAAGTAATGGTTTTAAAACCTATATCGAATGAAGATTCTTGATTGCAACCCTACCTATCATGACTAGAGATCCCAAGATGTAGGTTCAAAGGGAAAACAAAATCAAACATAATTTATCGAGAGCACTTTGAGAAAATTTAGTCTCTTCCGAGCTCCTAAGATGATAAAAGTGATAAGAAATATGAAAAAGACAAGCATTAGCTTTTAATGATTTCATAGCTTCTAAAGCGAAGTATTACTCAATACTTTTCATGGTCAATCAACTAATGAGTGTGAAAGGAGGTTATTTCTAAGAGAATGAATATAAACCTATATTCTCTAAGTTCACTCATGAAAACTAGAAATATTCCAGAGCTACAATGAATACAATAGAGAACTAAATTCTACGAGAAAATAAAGTTGTGTTATGCTTGTTGTCTCATTCTACATAAAACACCGGATGGTTCAAGACATCATGTTCACCTCGTAGTAAAGTAACTCCGACAAATATTAACTGTGAGTGGTCAAGGCTTAAAAATGCCACTAACTCAAACATAGTGAATTTTTCGAAAACACTCTCGATAAGTCTTCTTTATAGTCAGTTGAGTATAACAATTAGAATCTATTGAGTCTGCATATGTTTAGACTCATTTATATTCATGTGAGAGATTGTTTGACCATTTAAAAGCTAGTGGGCTTTAATCAAATTGTGAAAACAAATGACATGAGCTTTTGTAATTGATAACCCAAAAACTTGTGTTAATGAAGAAACGGGAAAGTCCCACATCGGGGACTTATCACACTTTTGTGATGTATATATATATCCACACATATGCCTAAGCTTAAAAGGCTTGGGAGAGATGAAGGTTCTGCATGTGCTTGCGCTGCCACCGCCGTCCGTCCGACTCAGCTTGGAGTGGATTTGGGTTTGGGTGTGGACGTTGAATTGGGTTTGGGCTTGGGCGTAGACGGGAGCTTGGGCTTGAGCTTTGGCGTGGCTGCGGGCTTGGGCATAACCGTGGATTTGGGCTTGGCATGGGTTTGGGCTTGGGAGAATGTAGTCACATGACCACTACGAAATTTTTTTGGGATCAATTTAAGCTCGTTTTCTTCTCAAAAATAACTGGTATTTTTTTTAAAACGATAATTAGTTTGTTTCAAAAATGTCATGCAATTCCTTGTTAGATATTTAAACAATAAAGAGAGTAAGTGAATTTTGATGGATAAGTTTTGATTTAACTTCCCGATATCTTTGCCACCACAAACGAGAAAATGTTTTGCAATAGTCTCTCTTCTTTTTCACTAGACACTTTTATATCGAGAGAAAATAAACAAAACCTCTAAACGTAAGTTTTTGGCAGTATTTCATAGATATGTAGTTCATAAGGGTTGTTCACGAGTAATGCATGCTAACCTATTGTGGTTTTATTCGGGTACTCTAATTCATATAAAGCATTGTACTTACAAATGAATATTCAGAGTTAAGAGAAGAGATTAATCTTGACTCCATTGTTTATTTTGAAAACATTTTTATATCAGTTTTTATTTTGTCTTTCCAATCAAGTTAATTTGATTTTTCAGATTCTATAAGTTTCATTTGTGTTGCTTTTCTTGGGATTTATGTTTGGATTCTTTGTTCTGGTCCGAGTTGGATTATTTGTTGAGAGCTGGAGAATCAGTAGAATTCATGGCTTAAGGGCGTATTTCTTTTGGTAGCTCGCCGTAATTTGTTATGATGTAATTTTGTTGTTTGCATTTATCTGTTAATGTTTTTTTGTATCTTTTGTAATAACAAAAAATATTATAAAGTTAACTTTTACCCGAAATGTAGTGTAGAAAATACTAGATCTTATCCATTACTACTCGGCAGACTGCACAAGTGCACATGCAGATCTTGAAATATTCAAGCAGTTTGATTTCTAGTCATTAATTTACGTGCACTTTGTACAATATTTAAAGACCAAAATAAATTTAAACTAAAAATAAGACCTATTCATTTAAAATTATTTAAGTTGTTAAAGCTTATAAATTAGCGTTAAGTATTCTAGCTGGTAACAGATAGGTATTATAAAACATTTTAGTTAGCACAAAAAATAACACATAGCTATTTTGTTGTCTTTGTTCTGTAATACTATTTGGTTTATTAGTAGTGGTAGTAGTAGTTGGAACAGAGAGATGATTCATACCAAAATAGACCCACGTGTTATCATTTCTTACCGGTAGTTGGTAGTAGTTAGGCCATCTGCATTAGGAGTTTTAAAGGGGTTCAATGGGGGGTTCACACGCTTCCCAAGATGAACCTCTCTCCCAAAAGCTCCCCACCATGAACCTGTATCAACACTGTAACGCGGGGCCCACGACACGTGGCGGCCCGCGATAGGTCTTTTTTTTTTTTAAAAAGGAAAAAGGAAAAATTTAATAATAAAAAAATAAAAATGTGAACCCCATGAGGGGTTCACTAATGGAGATGCCCTTATAGCCCCGACACGATTTCTGGTTTTCAACTAATTAACTACAAATATATTATATTATATATATATATTTTGATAATTCACGTATTCGGACCTCTCACCTAGTCCGACTATTCCACCGTGTCAAATCGGAATTGGCGAAGAAGGTCTTGGAAACCAAACAAAAACCATGTTAAATCTGTTGTGACTGGAATTCGAACTCGTGATGACGAGCATATCAGCCGAAGTTCCTTTACCACCAGACAATAAGACCCTTCAAATATATTATATTTGAAGGGGATAATTCCAAGAGTATTAACGGATTACAAATATCGATTCATGTAATGTGTATATTTTTAGTATAAAAAAGTTTGATATATATTAGATTGTTGAATATTAATATGTTACAAAATAATGTTATATTAAAAAGGATTTTTTTAAAATAAATATTTTTAAATTAGTTTATTTAAAATTTTGTATAAATACTCTTATATAATTTCTTTTAGATTTGAATATTAATCAGATCTGAAAAATCAAACAGAAATCGATCTGAAAATAAAAATGCAGTTTAGATCTTCGGTAAAACTTATTCAATATATCTTTTTTGAATTTGCATATCTTTATTTAAATTTGGATCCTACTCAAAATTCGATTGAATATAAAATAGCCAAAAATGTATTAGCTATGTTTGAGTTTTTTTATATATTTTCGGTATTATATATATATTTTTTTAAAAAATTTGTGTTCACGTTTTTGTTATAGCTTTTAAATTTTAACTTTTTACCAAAAACTAGTGTAGAAAAGACTTGATCTTATCCATTAATACTCTGCATATGCAAATCTTGAAACGTTTAAGCAGTTTGATTTCTAGTTGTTAATTTGCATGACTTTTAATTACACTATTAATATTTAAAGACCAAAATACACTTAAATTAATAAGACCCATACATTTAAAATTCTTAAGTTGTTAAAGCTTATAAATTAACCTAAAGTAGACTAGCTGAGAACACATAGGTATTATAAATAAAAACCTGAGAAATTGTCAAAAATATCACTTTGTTTGTACCACTTTGTTTGTACCACTTTTTAAAAATATCCTAATCACTTTTACCCTTATTTTTTAAGAAGAAAAATACATTTATAATCTTTGGGTTAATTAATCTAAGACTTAGGGTTTAGAGTTAAAGGTGGTATAGGGTAGGGATAGGGTTTAGGAATATAAAATTTAGGATTCTAATTAATTTTAAAAAAAATTATCTTTTAAAAGTGATATTTTTGAAAATGTCTTTTAATAAAATTAAAAATGAAAAGTGGTACAATAAAAAGGGTAAACTTGAAATTCTCCCCAAAAATATAACTATTTTGTTGTCTTTCTTCTATAGTATGGTTTACTGTAGTAGATGGGAACACAGAGATGATTCCATAATGAAATCCCCACCCCCGTGTTATCATTTCTTTCAAATATCAAACGTGGTTTTGACACGATTTCAGGTTTTCAACTAATTAACTACAAATATATTATAATATTTGAAAGGGGATAATTTTGACAAAAGGGGGAAAATTTTGACAAAAGGGAGATAATTCCAAATGTATTAACGGATTACAGATTTCGATTTATGTAAAGCGTATATTTTTTTAAGTATAAAAAAAGTTCGATATATTTGGATTCTTGCCTATTAGTAGGTTAAAAGGTTACATTATTTCGAACTTTTTTTTTAAAATAAAAATTAACGTACACCTTCACATCGATTTTTTTTTAAATTAAAATAATTTTAAATTAATTTTTTTTTAAAAAAATTGTAAACTTTTACATAACTCTTTTTTAGGTTTGAGCATTAACCGAATATGAAATACCAAACCGAAAACAAAATTGCGATTTAGGTCGAGATTCAAGACAAAATACTTATTAGATATATACTACCTTCGTTTCAAATTACATGTAGTTCGTTGTCGAGTAAAAAATTCGTTTTTAAAATAAGTGTCGTTTTATAATTTTAATGAAACATATAATGTTTTTATATATCATTCTATTATTCTATTGGTTGAAATGTGGTTAAATGTATAAGTAATGATGTTTTCATTTTGCAAATATGTAAACTTGAATGTTTTCTTAATATGTGTGCAAAACCCTAAAACGATAACTAAAATGAAACGGAAGAGTATTTTTGAATCCACGGGTCTCTACTCGAATATGGATTCTATTCGAGACTCTATCAGGTACCTAAAGTAATCAAAATAATTTGTATGCATTAAGTACATTTAAGTTTTTTGGATATATATTTTTGGTATTAGAGATATTTTTTAAATTTTTAATTAGGCATTTATTATAGTTTTGGGTAAATTTTCAAATTTTAAAACTATATTTAGGTTATTCAGATAAAATTTTGGGTACTTTTCAATTCTTCGGACCACATTTTCAGTAAATATCATGTTTGGATATTTGAACTTTTTTTGAGTTTTTGAATTTTTTTGTATTTTGAATATTTTTTGAGTTTTCAGATATTTAAAAATAAATATAAAAATGTTTTTCACTTTCTCAGATGCGATAATAAAACGATTTGTTGAAGAAGCATATCATTTCCATTGCGTCTCTTTATATATAAAAATATAGTTTTGACAAATATATTTCATAACTAAATCTTCCAATAACCCCTAGTTTATAAATCTTTATAACAGTTTTAGTAATCTCTATAAATAATATTTTAATCCTTCTAATTATTTTTTAAATCCTTCTAATGATTTTTAATAAATTATTTCTAAATCCTTCTAAATAATTTATAAATACTTATAAATAATTAAATCCTTATAAATGATATATAAATCATCCGCAGATTTCGGAAAACATTAATAGTTATTTAAATACATTATATACATATATAGTGTGTTTTTTGTGAACATAAATATATAGTGCTTTATATATGAATATAAAGCCACTATATCGGTTTATTTATTTTTAATTTTTTTGGTTTATAAATACATGATATCTAAAAATTAGTTGATGAAATATTAGTATGATATTAGTTGGATTGTTTTGGTAACTTATATTAATTAGTTTTATAATTATTTTTAGACATGATTACTATATAATAAATTAATAATCAAAATTATAACAACTAAATTTAAGTTTCTGTTAAGAGAACAATTAATTGCAAGCTTGAATATAGATGAAAAATATAAAAAATCACTTTAGTATTTATTATAATTATTTTATTGTTTTGGAAAATATAAATATGACTACTAAATTATATATGTTTGAAACTTATTTTAAAATTAGTTAAATATATTTCATTTCAATTTAATAATTTGACACATATACAAATTCGCTTAAGTAGAAATTATACTGCAAGCTCACTTATGAATGACACATATACAAAAATCAATTAAATAACTACTTAATTATTAATTTAAATAAATCAAACTTAATAATTTTCAATCAATTAAATTATAATAGTTAAATAGTAAGTTCACATGTGTGTATAAAAATTATTTAAGAAACCTATTGATTATGGTTATTTTATTGTTTTGAAAAATATAAATATGGCTACTAAAATATATAAATTTCTTAAATTATTCTAAAATTAGTTAAATATTTTTTCAATTCAGTTTTAAGAATATCATTAATTTTATAAGGTATATAATATAAATATTTTTGATTTTTAATAAAGTTGAACTTAAAATTGGTTTCTTTTATTATTGTTTAAAAGTTGCAACACTGTTAATATTACCGTGGAGTCATGTCAGTTTACCCCATTGTTATGTTGCTCTATGGAAAAATAATTACTAGCTATCAGACCAAAACACGACTAACTATGCAAACTAAACTATATATATATATATATATATATATATATATATATATATATATATATTATAAATGGTAACATATGTATTTAACATCATGAATTTAATTTCAATAATCTAAAAAGTGGTATGCACGTCTTAGACGTTAACTTTGTTTAATTCTTTCATTCAATAATTAAAATCTGATCCATTAGAGTATAATTTAACTAATTTTTCTCATTTCTTATTTTATAGTAATAAGTCAAATTTTAGCTAAATTATGATAGAAAAAGTTAGATTTTAATGGGGAATTTTCAAAAATACTATTTTCCTTGTACCACTTTTCATTTTTACCTTCATTAAAGTGACATTTTCAAAAATACCATTTTTTTAAGGGGCAAACTTTTTTAAAATTAATTAGAATTCTAAATTTTAAATTCCTAAACCCTACCCCCACCCTACACCATCCCTTAACTCTAAACCCTAAGTCTTAGATTAATTAACCTAAAGGTTATAAGTGTGTTTTTTTCTCTTAAAAAACAAAAGTAAAAGTGATTAAGGTATTTTTGAAAAGTGGTACAAGGAAAATGGTATTTCTGACAATTTCTCGATTTTAATTGATTAACAAGAGAATTAAATTTAGTTAATGTCTCTAATATCCACGTCCCTTTTTGATTAATAAAATTAAACTTGTGGTATTAGCTACATAACATTATTAAGTTAATAGATCTTGTCATGCATAACACATATTTCATGTAGTTAGATGTACATTACTTTAGTTTTTGCATGGCTAGTCATGTGATAGTTAATATTTTGGTAGCCAACAATCATTTTTATAGTCATTTAATTAGTTTTAGTAATTTAAAAATGGGAAATTTTCAAAAAAATACCACTTTATTGTACTACTTTTCATTTTTACCTTAATCACTTTTACACTTATTTTTTAAGAGGAAAAAAATACTTATAACCCTTGGGTTAATTAATTTAAGACTTAGGTTTAGAATTGAGAGGTGGGGGTAGGGTAGGGTTTATGAATGTAAAATTTAGAATTCTAATTTTTTTTTTAATTTCTCTTAAAAATGATATTTATGAAAATGTCTATTTAAAGAAGGTAAAAGTTAAAAGTGATACCAATAATGTGGTAAACACGAAAATCTCCCTTTAAAAATCTACTACTATTGATATGAAATTTCTTTAAATTTATTCTCTCTTTACATCCTTTTTTATATATTTGTCTCTATAGTTATAGCTAAATCTAATATCATGAGATGAATCATGTACATTTTACTCACATAATACAAATTTCAAAATATCATGTATACTAATTTATTTTCAAAATATTTGTAGTAAAACAGATTCTAAAAAGAAATACTTAGGTATACATATTGCAACTTTACCCAAATCATATATCTAGAAGATACAGTTTTAACAAATACATTACATAAATAAATCTTCCAATAACCCCAAGCTTATAAGGGGAATTTTCAAAAATATATACCACTTTTCATTTTTACCTTCATTAAAGAGACATTTTCAAAAATATCATTTTTTAAAGGGCAATTTTTTCTAAAATTAATTAGAATCCTAAATTTTAAATTCCTAAACCCTATCCCCACCCTACACCACCCCTTAACTCTAAACCCTAAGTCTTAGACTAATTAACACAAGGGTTATAAGTGTGTTTTTTCTCTTAAAAAAGAAAGGTAAAAGTGATTAAAGTATTTTTGAAAAGTGGTACAAGGAAAGTGATATTTTTGGCAATTTCCCAGATTATAAATACATTACATAAATAAATACAGTGTACAAAATAACATTAGAGTAAATGGAGTGTTAAACTCTAAATCTAAATACATAAAAAAATATTCTATTCTAGGTATACAAATATTTTTACATATTATTTGAATTTTTAATTACTATGAAATAAGAAATATATATTGAATAAATGAAATTCAATAACTATTATGTATATAATTGAATTGGTACATGAATATAAATAAAAAAAGTGTGATTTATTTATAATTATTTTATGGTAACTAAATCCAAACAATCATATTTTTAAGTTTATATGATATATAATTAAATTTAAATGATATTAACATAAATATATAATATTATTAAATATAACTATTTTAAATGAAATTTTCTATCATTTGGTTTTACTATCATTTCAATCTTTTTATAACAAACAATTTAAAAATTGATTAAAAACTTTAATAATTTTAGTAATTTATATTTTTAAAAATAAATTCAATGCAAATTTTAAAACTAAAGTATTAAATTTTTAATACTTTCTCAGTGAAAATTTTAAAATTTAAATATTTATTAATTTTATACAATATATATAATTTAATTTAAACGATACTAAATATCTATTAAATGGAACTTCCTACTTATTTTTATCCCGTTACAAATAAATTCAAACTATTCATCACAAAATTTTCCGGGAAATTTTCATGTTTACCATATTATTGATGTAATTATTCATCTTTACATTCATTAAAGTGACATTTTCACAAATACATTTTTTCAGAGGCAAAAAACTCCTAAGTGACATTTTCACAAAAAAACTACCCCATCCATCAACTCTAAACCTTAAGTCTTAGATTAATTAGTCATGGGATTATAAGTGTCTTTTTTTCCCTAAAAATAAGGGTAAAAGTGATTAAAATAAACATGAAAAGTGATATTAGAAATGTGATATATTTGAAAATTTCCCAAATTTTCATTAGAAATTGCTAAGAATGTCACAAGTTAAGTATCACTTTTCAAAAATACACTTAATCAAAATATATTAACATTTGGGCTAACACTTTAGGGATTATTGTTTAGGGTTTAGTGTTAAAAATGTGAGATTGAATTTCTTAATATTTTATAAATATTTAGAAAAATAGTTTAGTTTATTTTTATCATAAATTTAGGGTATCTATGAAAGTAGTTATTCGTTAATGGTAAATTTTAAAAAATTGTATCAACTTGTAATAAAACCAAAATTTCTCCAATTTTCATTGTCGGATTTTTACTATTTTATTAATTTATAGTTGTTTTTAAAATTCAAAATATATCACAGAGAGAAAGTTTCGTTTTATTATATAGTTAATGTGATTATTTAATTTATTATAATAATATAAATTTAAATAAAAATGATAAAAGATATATAAATTGTTATGAGAGATTCATTTTTACCACATTATTGGTATTACTATTCTTCTTTATCTTTATCTTTATTAATGAGAAATTTTCATAAATACATTTTTATTAAGGGACAAAAGATTTTTAGATTAAAATCTTAAATTTCATTTTCGAAAAGCCTACACTACTAAAACTTTACCTCATCCCTCAACTTTAAACTATAAGTCTTAAGCTAATTAACTCTATGGTTATAATTATCTCTTTTTTTTCTTTAAAAATAAATGTAAAGTAATTAAAATAAACATAAAAATGGTATTAAAAATGTGACATTTTAGATAATTTTCCAATTATTAAAATTCTTATTATTTAAAGTAACTAATTATCATATATATTTTATTACATTAGATAATTCCGTAACTTTTACAGAGAATTTTTATGTTTACGACATTATTGATACCACTTTTCATTTTTACCTTCATTAAAGAGACATTTTCATATATACCATTTTTTAAGAGACAAAATATTTTAAAATTAATTAAAATCCTAAATTTTACATTCCTAAACCCTATTACACCCTACCCCCACCCCTCAACTCTAAACCCAAAATCTTAGATTAATTAACCTAAGAGTTATAAGTGTGTTTTTTCTCTTAAATAATAAGGATAAAAATGATTAAGGTAAAAGTGAAAAGTGATACAAAAATGGTATTTTTGACAATTTCCCAACTTTTACTTTTAATTAAGGAAAGTTGGAAAACATAATTTTTATACACTGATAACTTTTATGATTAATCCAAAAGTATAATATATATTTAAATTGATCAATCATATTTCTAAATTGTTTAAGAATTATTATACTGATTAGACATGTCATATGTCAAACATAAAATCTGTCAAATAATTGGGAAATTGTCAAAATATCACATTCTTATTATCATTTTTATGTTTATTTTAATCAATTTTACTTTTATTTTTAAGAAGAAGAACATTTATAACCTTAGAGTTAATTAATTTAAGACTTTAGAGTTTAGAGTAGGAGTTGAATAGAGTTTTGGAAAGTGAAATTTAGAATTTTATTTTATTTAATTATTTTACCTGATAATAAAAAATATATATAAAAAATATTTCTTTAGTGAAGATAAAAATAAATAATAATATCAAGGAAAAATTCCATAAAAATATCTCAACTAAATTTCATTAATCTTTTTAATACATAAATTTTTTGCTACCCGATTTAATACCTCAACTAATTATTTTGTTCATTATAATATACAAACTTTTAAAAGTCTGCCCCTTTTAATACCCAAACTTTATTTATTTTAGCTAAAATACTAATAAATTTCAAATGAAATTTAAAAAAATTCTAAACTTTACAAAAAATCTCAAAAAATTCTAATTTTATTGTATGTTTAAAAATAAAACTAACTATTTTTATAATTTAAACTTTGTAATAAAATTTTCAATTTTAAAATATTGAATTTAGTTTTTTTTTGAAATAGAAAACAGACTTATTTTTTACATTAAAAATTATTTTCTAAAAATTTAAATTTTTCGCTGATTTATTTACCTTCTTTCCTAAATACTAAAATAAAATTAAAAATTTTCATATTTTCTCTTAGATTTTAGAGATTTTTTAATTTTTGTTTTAAACTTATTCGTATTTTTAATTAAAATAAATAAAGTTTGGGTATTAAAATGGGCAAATTTTTTAAAATTTGTATATTGTAATGAAAAAAATAATTAGTTGGAACATTAAACCGGATAACGAAAAAGTTTAGGTATTAAAAAACTTAATGAAATTTAGGTTGGGTGTCAATAATGTGGTAAGCTTTGAATTTTTTCGCCAATGATATATAAGTGACATGAAAATTTATTGAAAAGAGAGAGATAGAGAAAGTGACTGCTTTGTCGAGAAGGCAAAAGGCTCTAGAGCAAACACTAAACTCACCACGAAGAAATCTGATCTTCATCATGGCGGAGACTCTCCCAGGTTACTTCACTATTTCAACTGATTATGTATCTTTACAGATTCGTGTGTGTATGAGTGTAATTTGATCGACTTTAATTTCATTTTTGAAATTCAAACCTCCAAAAATTGTCTTTATAGTCAAAATCGTATTAGATTTTTTCAAATCATTTTTTTAACAAAAAAAAAAGTATTTGATTTTTTTCTATTGTTTCTTACAAGTCTAGAAGTGTTTCAACTTTCAAGTGTAAGAAAGATCCAGACATGGTTGAGTTTGTGTCTTCTTTACTGCCTTTACCATGTCGTCAAGGCAGAGATGAATATTATGTCCAAAGAAGAACAGGAAACATCATAAAGTTAGTGCTTTTAATTTTGATTTTGAGTAACAAGCAGCTTTAACGCAATATCATTTCCCAGATCCAGGTACGTCACAAGTTGGTGACAAGGATGATAAGTTGTGTAAAGAGATACTCAAAGTTCTGAGAAGAGATGGGCCTCAAAGAGTTTTGCTGGCTGGGAAAGCTGGTATCGGGAAGACGAGGCTAGCAAAGAAGTTAGCCGAGTATGCAAGCAAATACAGAGAGGAGGAGGAGACAGGCACTAACAATGGCTATTGCTTTCTGACCCTCTGCTTGCATCTCAACAACAAGTTCGAGGTGGAGGACGAGTTGTCTCTTTATGAGAACATAGCTTCCCAACTGTCTGTGCACTCTGATTTCGAAGAGAGTGAAGTGGATGATAGAGATGAGGAGGAAGAGGAAGAGAAGAAGCGGGAAGACTTGTTGGGTGAACTGAAGAAGAAGATAATCACAGAGATAGCAAAGAGGGAGAATGTGGCAGCAGCTAAAGAGCCTAATGTGGCAGAAGATAAAGAGACTGCGGCAAGAGCTGCCAAGAAGGTGGTGAAAAAAGATGAGTCGGCTGAGAAGAAAGCAATGGCTGAGAAAAGAACAAAGGAGAGATATCTTCTATTGATTCTTGATGATGAAGGAAGCATGACCAAAGAAGACGTGGTGATGAAGGATTTGAAGCTTGAGAGGTTTCTTATAGATGAGATTCTTAAAAAAGACGAAACACGTCTAAAAGTTCTTATTACAAGACGAAAAGAAGATGAGGTGTCGACTACAAAGACTGATGTGGGAACAACAGACACAAAGGGAAATGGGTCACAATCTAGGGAAGCTGAAGTAAAAAATGAAGATGGTGGTGCGATTGCCTCAGATGAGGAGACTGTGTCAGAGGACAAAATAACGGAAGAGGGAACTGAGCCACCAGCCACGGACAAAGCAGAGGTTCAGGAGGTTGATGAGGAAAGTGTCCCTAAAACTGACTTGCATGGGACTACAAAGCCTTATGAAGAAATAGATATGTCAAAGGCTTTACTTGACTCAATCACTAAGTCTAGCCTGGTGGATTTATTTGTGTCTACTGTCACACCAGAGTGGATAACCGATATGAAAACGGTATCTGACATGGTGGATCAAAGCAAGAACTCGCCTGCTGCAGTTGCCGTGCTAGCCAATTCCCTCAAGCAGATTAGTCTGAGCAGTACCAATCCAGGAAAAGAAAAGATAGAAAAACTGATAAAAAAGGTTCTTTCAGCTTCCGACAGGTCTAATCAAGGTTCTTCTCCTGAGAGTGCTATCAATCCAGTTCTGTGTCTAGCATATGAGCTTTTGGAAATTGGTTTTCCGTTGAAAGATGCCATCATAGACTGTTTTTGGCATAGCTTGGACTTCTTTGAGCACTGCGGCTGTGTTTACTACCGTGACCTGATTACACAATGGATACTTGAAGGCTACTTTGATCCTGTTAGGTCTGTCGAAAAGGCGTACCAGGATGGTCATTTAATCTTGATGGAGCTTATAAACCGTGGAATGCTGAAGATACAGGAAAACAATGTGGTGGTACCAGAGAGGTCGATGAGCACTTTGATTGATCCTCGACGTCGTGGGCTTCTTGGGAGATCAAGACTTAGATTCTCTAAAGTCTACTGTGGTGAAAAGAAGAACGGTATAGGGAAAATCACTCAGATAGATGATATGATTAAGACAGTGCAAGCAAAGAAAGGAGACAAGGTTTCCACCATTCTGGTCAGTGGAGACCGTCTGCGTCGTGAAACTCATGAAAAGTATTTCACGAAGCTGAGTGATCTTGAAGTACTAGGCCTGTTCGAACCTACACTGGAACGTCTTGTGTCGGCTTTCTCAAAACTTCTCAAACTCCGGGCCCTTGTAATCAGGGACTGTGATCTACTGACAGGTATTGAGGAGCTCAAGGCTCTTCGAGAGCTACATGCTCTTGAAGTTTCTGGTGCTAGCTCCCTGAAGGAAATCACTGATGACTTCTTCAAGGAATTGTCTAAACTTCAAAGTCTACACCTGTCTGGGCTTCAGATCACAACGTCCCCTTCCAGCATTTCTGAACTGAAAGAACTTCACTGTCTCATCATCAAGGACTGCCCTTTGCTGGAAGATTTGCCAGATATACAAGAACTTGTCAAGCTTGAGGTTGTTGATGTTTCTGGTGCTCGTGGGCTTCAAACTTGTTTCGACAACACAAAAGGCAAGAAGAAAAACAAAAGCAAAAACAAGAACTTCTATAAACTTACAGAACTCCAACTCCTTGACTTCTCCGAGAGCCAAATAGAGCGGCTACCATTATTCCAGGACTCTGCTCGAGGCGACAAGCTTCACAAGGTTAAGCGGCTCTTGTTGCGTGACTGTAGCAATTTGAGAAGGCTGCCTAGTTTGAAGCCCTTGTCAGGTCTGCAAATTCTTGATCTTTCTGGCACTACAAGCTTAGTGGAGATGCTTGAAGTGTGCTTTGAAGATAAGAAGCAACTCAAAACTCTTAATCTCTCGGGAACCAATCTTAACGAGTTGGCTACAACCATTGAAGAGCTGTCCAATCTCAACAAACTACTCTTAAAGGATTGCACCAACCTAGAAGTTCTCCCAAACATAAAAAAACTCACAAGTCTCCAGGTCATTGATGTTTCCGGATGTACTAAGTTGCATAGGATTGAGGGATCATTTGAGGACATGTCTCACCTATGTGAAGTGAATCTCTCTGGAACCAAAGTGAAGACACCAGAATTGCCAAAGAAGACAGGAATCAGTTGTCTGAAGCATATTATTCTGGCCGATGGAACACATTTTGAAGGTGAGGAATGGAGCAAGATAAGGGATAACGTTGAAAGTAAAAGATCTGACGAGGCCAGCTCCTCCAGCTCAGTTGTTAAATCCAAAGAAATCTCAGAAAAGGAGTCTGAAGAAATAAGAGAGGAGATTCAGCAGAATAAAGCTCCGGCCAGTGATAGTACTGAGAAGGGAGATGCCATCAAGGAACGTCTTCGCCACGTTCCCATTGAGAGGGAGATATATAACTATATACTATCACGTTCCGCAAGCCAGCAGGAAGTTAAGAAGATCCATGAATCTAAAGACATACAAGGAGAAGCCCCAGTGAATGCTGAGTTTGTGTCTTTTGTGGACATTAGCTCAACAAAGCTCAAATCATTCTTTAGCGAGACCAAATCGATGAAGGGTTGCTCACTAAGGATGTGCATGGATATAAAAGACCTTTTCTTTGAAGTGGATAAGGAAAGTTTGGGATCACTGGAGGCTTTGTCGATTTCAAACTTTCCATTGTTAAAGACTATCAGCTGGGGCGGTAGCTTCAAGAATCTGAAGAAGCTAAGCATAGATTGCTGCCCGGAACTCAAAACGCTTTTCCCGGACGCATCACAGATGCCTAGCAGCCTAGAGGAGATAAACATAAACTATTGTGAGAAACTGGAGAAAGTTGTTGAAGGAGTTGAACTGTCAAGTAGCCTGAAACTGCAAGTCAAGAATTGCCCAAAGTTGCCGGAAACTTCAGAAGGCACGGTAAGTTGCAACTTTCTACTCTGATCACCTCTCTAATGAACATTTAGGACCATCAATGCTATCTTCTGCATGCCTAACATTCTAGCACATGTCAAATCTCATATCAGGAAAGGAACAGTTCCGAATCCAAATAGTCAAAAATAAGTTGCATTATATTTTTCTATGTTTCGTAGGTTGATGGTTCTTGAGTCGTTTTGCACAAAATCTTGTCTCTTTTTTCAGGTTCATCTTAGCATTTTACACTGTGTTTATTTGCAGGATTGGGTTATGGTAGAGCCCCCTGAAGTATCACCATAAGGGTGAAAGATCACAGAAGTAGATGGAGCAACACGACCTACTTGCTCTGCGCTAAGCATCTGGATGGTTGTTACCTGTAATGATTTATGTACTTTTTCTACGTGTTGAATAACGGCCGGTTTGAAACATCATCTTACCGGTCTTCTTTCTTCTGTGTTTATGTTGTAAGATATTTTCTGCAGTAGTATCCCATGCATGCTGTTCTCTTCTCGTCTGGGTAAATTAGACCTTTGCTTTCTCAAAGACTAATATAATAGTCTTGTTTAAGAAGATAGTTTACGCTAAACATTTGATTACATAAGTAGGAATGTTTATTTATTCAGTGTCAGAGACAGATACAGAAGCTTTAATGAAGTTACAAAGGCTCTTGCCCTTAATGAGACAGGAGAAATAAGGAGTGTTATGGCAAATACGTGGTGATGTCTATGGCTGTGATCTCCAGACTCCATTACCATCTGTGGGACAGAATGCGACTTCCGGGCATTTATATTTCTCCAACAGTTTCAGTTTTGGAAACAGTACCTGCAAATCTTTCCACTCAGCCTTGAATTCATGTAAATACTTCAAACGTAAGATCTGAATGCCGCATTTCTTTTCTGCAGGTGAAGGTTCGTCACTGAATCTGCTAAGGTTCCCTCCTTTGATTGAGAGCTTTTTAAGACTGTCAAGTGTTTTGGGATTTAACCAACTTGGAGGTTCCCTTTTAGGGTAACATTCTAGCTCCAACTTTGTCAAGCTAGAAGGAAGCTTAGAGGTATCTGTTCCTGAATCTTCTTGCCCTCCTTTCCCAGGTCTCTTGGTTTCGGTTCTAGTGAACAGTCTTGCTATTATTGATCCAGATTCCTTGGTAGCTGGTTTCTTATGGACTGGAGCTTTCGGTTCTTCTGAAAAGCTTACTTTCTTACCAAGCTTTTTCTTGTCTAACTTCTCAGTCTTTGCTTCTCCTTCATCAGGCTTCTTTAAAGCAGCCTTGATCTTTTCTCCATCTTCTTTTTCCTGCACTTTGCTATTTTCTTTGTGATCATCTGGCTTGCTCTGGATCGTGTCTTTGGATTGTTGCGTTGGACTTGTCTTCTTATCTACCTTGCCTGGTTCTGCGTTTACCTCATCTTTCTTTTTTACTTCTTCTATTTTATCTTTTCCCCTGTCTCCTTTTTCTTCTTGTATCTCACCTCTTTGGTCATCATCTGGCTTGCTCTGGATCGTGTCTTTGGATTCTTGCGGTGGACTTGTCTTCTTATCTCCTTCGAGTACCTTGGTTGGTTTCGAGCTCATTGCTTCCACCTCATCTTTCTTCTTACCTTCTTCTATTTTGTCCTTTTCTTTGTCTCTTTTCTCTTCTTGTTTGTCACCTCTTTGATGATCATCTAGCTTAGTGTCTTTGGATTCTTGTGGTGGACTTGTCTTCTTATCTACCTTATCTGGTTCCGAGTTCTCTGCTTTTACCTCATCTAGCTTGCTCGTGACAGTGTCTTTTGATTCTTGTGGTGGACTTGTCTTCTTATCTACCTTGCCTTGTTCCGAGTTCTCTGCTTTTACCTCATCTTTCTTCACTCCTTCTGTCTTATCCTTTTCTCCGTCTCTTTTCTCTTCTTGTTTGTCACCTCTTTGGTGATCATCTGGCTTGCTCTTAACAATGTCTTTGGATTCTTGTGGTGGACTTGTCTTCTTATCTACCTTTTCTGGTTCCGAGTTCTCTGCTTTTACCTCATCTAGCTTGCTCGTGGCAGTGTCTTTTGATTCTTGTGGTGGACTTGTCTTCTTATCTACCTTGTCTTGTTCCGAGTTCTCTGCTTTTACCTCATCTTTCTTCCCTCCTTCTGTTTTATCCTTTTCTCCGTCTCTTTTCTCTTCTTGTTTGTCACCTGTTCGTCGATCATCTAGCTTGCTCTTTACAATGTCTTTGGATTCTCGTGGTGGACTCTTTTTCTCATCTTTCTCAGTAACCTTGTCTGGTTTTGAGCTCACTTCTTTCACCTCATCTTTTTTCTTTTCTTCTTCTGGATTAACTTTGTCCTTTTCTCCATCTCTTTTCTCTTCTTGTTTGTCATCTGTTTTCTTGTTCTCCTTTTTAACTTCTTCAACACCATCTTCTGATCTTGTTTTCTCTGTGTCTACCTTATCTTGCTTCTTTCCTTTTTCTATAGCAGCCTTCCCCTCTTGCTTCTTTACTTCTTCTAGATCAGCTTTCTTATTTCCATTTTTGCTCTTCTCCTCGCTTGTCTGCCCCTTCTTATGCACTTGATCATCTTCTCCGTCCATTGGATCTTGTTGCTTCTCCTTGTTTGTTGCATGACCTTGTTGTTTCTGAGTTTTTGCTTCATCAGTTTCTTCCATCTTTCCTCCTTTAGCGCCTTTTTCATCCGGGAATCGAGCTCCCCATGCTATTTTGAGACTCTCAAGTTTCTTGAGGTCTTTCAACGACTCCATGAAATCTTCCACCTTGAATTGGTATCTGTTTACAGTAATGCTTAGCTTCCTTAGATTCTCCAGGTATTTAACTGCACAGTTCTTTTCATCATCGGACTGACTAATCACAAAGCCCTTAAGAACTTGTAGTGTCCTAAGACGTGAAATATCTGGAGGCATGCGATCTAACATATAGCACTCTGATACATCCAAGTAAATCAGTCTCTCAAGGGAGCCTATGTCTTCAGGAAGACCCTCTAGATTGTAGCATGCTCTAAGATCCAATATGACTAGCTTTGGCAGCGAGCAAGTGAGATCTTTGAGGTTTTCAATCCTCGAGATCCCTTGAAAACTTGCGAGCCTGAGGTTCTTCAAAGACTTCATATCCTTGAGAAACTCCGTGCTCTCAACTTCAATGTGACGCTTTGCAGTACGTTCCCATCTTCCTAAATAAAGAACCTTAAGTGATTCCATCTCTGGAAACCACTTGAATGTGAAATCAGGGTACCGTTCAGAGGAATTGAAAACTGAGTTCAAATCTTTCGGTATCATGTTAGATGCTTTAGCCTCTTCTTGCAACGACGAATCTTTTACTAGGCATACGTTATTCCTACCTGTTTTTTTCATCTTAGGCTTCCCTGCGGGGTATAGATCAAATAGTTTCATTTGGCTGGCTAGGTAGATCACTGCAGCATGCACATGAGGCTCCATCTTATAACCACTTGGTTTTAGTTTCCTCTCGTCTTCGACTGGCTCAAGCAATCCTATTCTTGAAAATTCATCAAGAATTTTCGTTACTGGCTCTTCAGAATCTTGATAGCTGATGAAACCTTCTCCGATCCACCAATACATCAACATTGTCCTTTTAACCTCTCTGTTCTCTGGGAACACGGCGAAGGAAAGCAAACATAGCTTATCTGTAAACTCAGCAAGGGCTTCAAATTTCTCCTTAACTTCTTCAAAAGCTGGTGACTGTTTGAAATCATCTGAAACGTGGAGGCCAGGCAAGAATATGTCACTACCTGTCTCAACGACCTGACCATTTTCCTCAGCGGTTTGAGAATCTGTAACGCTTAACCCTATGGATGATTGTTTCTTGAGCAACGATGGGATCTGACCTTTCAAGTTGAGAACCTTTCTTCTGATTTCCTTGAGATCGTTAGCCCGGGACTTGACTGAACCAGCCTTCGATAGTATTGCTTTTAGTTTATTTGAAGGTACTTCAGTCTCCAACGACTTGCTGATATCGCTTTGGAAATGAGACAGTTTCTCAAATGCGGCCTTCATCTGACGAATGTCGTTTTGCAGTTTCGAGATCTCGAGGTTTGCATCTACTTGATCTTGGCGGATGTTTCTCTTGCCTTTTCTGCTTCCGCCTTGACTGCCTTCGCCGCTGCCACTTGCATAGGTTGAGGTCTCTTTCTTCACTTTAAAACCTTTTCTAATTGTTTCTCTGATCCGACCCCAAAAAGAAGATGATGATCTCTTCTCCTCAACTGGTTTTTCGATTGGTTTCTCATTGTTGTCAACAGCATTAGCTTTCTTGGGTTGAGTTGTAGCATCTAACTGAGACTGTGAGTCAACAACAGTATCTTTCTTGGATTGAGCTATGCCATCTAACTCAGACTGTGAGTCAACAACAGTATCTTTCTTGGATTGAGCTATGCCATCTAACTCAGACTGTGAGTCAACAACAGTATCTTTCTTGGATTGAGCTATGCCATCTAACTCAGACTGTGAATCAACAACAGTATCTTTCTTGGATTGAGTTATGCCATCTAACTCAGACTGTGAGTCAACAACAGTATCGTTCTTGGATTGAGCTATGCCATTTAACTGAGACTGTGAGTCAACAACAGTATCGTTCGTGGATTGAGCTATGCCATCTAGCTGAGACTGCAAGTCAGATAGGACGTCCTTAATCTGATCAATAGTACATTTTGGCGCCATGGTCAAGATGGAAATGACACGCCTGCAAATTCACTAGAAAGAATGTAGAATTTGATGTGTATGATTCAGATTTGATGATGCTAAAAGAACCCTCTATGTTAGTACTTGTTCTTCAAAAAAAAATAAAATAAAAATAATAATAATAGAGAGACAATGGAGTTATAAGTTTATTTCGAAATTTGCAATACCTAAACCTAACAGTTCAATTTGCGAGCAATGTGACTATTTGAATAACAAAGAAAATGTCCCACTCAAGCATATGCACAAACTGATTAAACAAATTGCGAGAAAACAAAAGACTTTGTATACGTAGTAACCGTTTCAACTAGTTTTTGTGCAGGTGAAGAATATGATCCTAGGTTATGGGTCTTATACGTTTGTTAATTAGCAAAACTCGAATTGGTACTCCATAGATTGCATGTGAAAGAATGTGCAATCGCTTAAAAAAATAAAGAACAGCAAAAGGAAAAGAACATTGTACCTTACAAAGTCTTTTGTCTAAAAAGTGATGTTCAGGTATGATGGTGTCTAACACCTTATGAAGTGATCCTCTGTTTCTGAATAAAAAAAAAAGAACTAAAGAGAAATCCTGCTTTATAGAACTACTCCTTCGTGGCATCGAAACTGGCTTGCAGGCTGAAACAAGAAGCAATAAAGAAAGCATCCGATACAGTTGTTCTTTGTTTCCAAGGAAGGGAACAGAAGAAACTCATTATGTGGAAAAAGCAAAGTATCCATATCCACGCAAAACACACTGTTCTAATTAACCTGAAATAACCGGATGATTAAACCAAAAGTTTAATCTATATTCTATTGTATCGACTCTTACCAATTTCTTCAAAACTCTTATAAAAATCTCCCAAAATACTTTTTTTTTCTTTTTTTATGAAGCATGAAACCCTAGATTGTCTCGTGTAGGTCAAGGTTCATGTAACGTCCCAATCCCTAGCCGTCCGACCGGGGTTCCTAACGGGTGTTATTAACACGTGTCTACTCATTTTATACTACCTAACGTGTCCCGTTACTAGCCCTAGGAGCATCAGACGCATTATCCTTTGATCAAATACCAACCCAACCATATCCACATACTTCTAATTACAGTCCTGCGCATAGGAAAATGGAAAGGAGGGCATGAGTAAATGAGTTACTCAGTGAAGCGGTTCTAGACCAGTCTCTCCACATGAACTCTATATTACTTAATGCGAAACGAGAGCTGGCTAGCCACTCCAATCAAGCATTCAAATGCACATCAAATGATAACACACAATATCATTTCCATTATTTACTATCAACCTAGCGATCACACAATACAATGAACTCACTGCCACAACATAGATTCATCTCGACTCAACTCAACAACTTGACTCGACACCAATCATCCTAGACGTAAGGACCTATGGCCCGATCAAGGAAGTCCCACCTCTTGTCGGCCTATCCCGAAAGGTCTTACGTGAACCACTGCCTCCCAGCTTCCTAAATGGCTATTCGAGTCACAGCCCGTTGGCCCCTTTCATATATGTCTGTCCCCTCAGTCCTAATAACCATAATTATGCCACAACTTGGCATTGACTCAATCTTATGGCGCCTGACACAGATCCCGTTCGCTCACGGCCACCGTCCGTTCACGAGCCTTAGATCTCGCCCTTTCGCGGTCACCATTGGTACACGGCCCTTAGATCTTGCCCTTCGCGGTCACCATTGGTACACAGCCCTTAGATCTCGCCCTTTCGCGGTCACCGTCCGTTTACGGCCCTTAGATCCCGCCCTTTCGTGGTCACCGTCCGTTCACGGCCCTTAGATCCTGCTCTTTCGCGGTCACCGTCCGTTCACGGCCCTTCACCCTAATTGGACTCTAGATACCACCCGTTCTTGGAGTCTCAAACATGACTACAAACATGTTCATTGACTCGTCCTCATTTCACATTCTCATTTCTCATTATCATTTCTCATTCTCATTTCTCATCTCATTTCTCATTCTCATTCACATTCACATTCACATTCTCATTTTTCATTCTCCTTCTCATTTCTCATTCTCATTCACATTCTCATTAACCCTAAATTTAACCTTAACACATTCATTAGACGCTCCCCATTCTCGGTGTCACACACATACTTCACTTTACAACCATACACACATACATACATGATACTAGTTGTAATACCTTTCTTTCACAACATCCACTATTAACCTAGGCGTGCATCTTTCTAGCAACCTATATTTCATCATCATTCATCCCAACCCACATAACAACCAACACACAAGCAATCATTCATCATCAATCATCCACATCAACACAAGGCAGATTAAGTCCTTTAAACAGTGTGAAAGTTCTTATGCATCATGATCCATTCATCTAACAACCTAACTCCCATTATGATCTAATAACTTAACTTTCAAACAAAGACTATCCAAACCCTAGTTCCTCATCAACCAATATAAAGGACATGAGAAGCAAATTGGGTTCAAATCACCTCATCGTAGGAATAGATTTGGATCTAGAGATCTAGATTTGGAACGAGAATATATATCTGAGAGAATCCAAACACCGATAACCACTCGACCACCACCACACGACCTTGGCGACCACCACCAGCACTCGTGACGGCTGCTCGGCGAGGAGAGAAGAAGGTGGCGGCAAGGAGAGAGAGAGAGAGGAAGGAGCGCACTAGGAGAGAGAGAGCGATCGCAGAGAGAGAGAGAGAGAGAGAGAGAGAGAGAGAGAGAGAGAGAGAGAGAGAGAGAGAGAGAGAGAGAGAGAGAGAGAGAGAGAGAGAGAGAGAGAGAGAGAGAGAAGAGAGAGAGAGAGAGAGAGAGAGAGAGAAGAGAGAGAGTAGACGGCTAGGACTTTCGTCTCCCGAGGTTTCTTTGCAGAGCTTCAGTTCAGTATGAGAATGTGAGAAAAAAGAGAAGAAAGGTCTCTATTTATAAGAAAAGGAGAAGAGAACCTAGGTCTTAACCCTAATGAGCCGTAAACAAGGTCGTTCTCTTTGAAATTTTAAGGCCCAAGTTTTGGGATGTTACAACTCTCCCCCTATCATCTAGAATTTGTCCCCAAATTCAAACCCCAAAATTTTGAATATAACATCAAAGCGAAACGAACTTCTTTCACACAACATTCGTCAATCAAGGGAGGCACACAAAGCTTTTCACTCTTTATCAAGATCTCTTTTAAAAACCAACGAATGAATAGAATAAATGAAATGGAGTAGGACTACAATAGTTTTAAAAGCTTAAGACATTTGCACAAACCGCATAGTGCCTTTAGAAATGCAAAACACCAACACCAAACAACAAATAAGAAAAGCACGTGTCCTACTCCTAAGAAATGATCCTAGGATCTCAGCTAGACACTACGACGTGGGGAAACGCAGTTGGATCATCCTCTTCCGACTCAATACTGGTACATCGACAACTTGCTCCTCGAGCCACTCTTCTGCGGATATCGCCTACCCCGCCATCCTCACTACTAGCGTGAACTCAAGAGGCTCCATAGCACCATACAAATCGTCCCGAATGTCCTTGTGGAGCTCCACCTTAAACAACCGGCATTACTCCTTTGCAGCCTTCAGTTTGCATCTCTTGGCTGTTTCCGGGAACTCCTCCAGGTACTCTTGTACGTTACGGGGTTTCTGCACCATCTGAACTAGGAAGCCACACATACACGGCTCTGAAATTTTCTAAGTGGTGTCTTCCTTTGAAGCTGGAGAATTTCGTGGGCGAACGCGCTTCTTCTTGGCTGGCTCTCCGACAGTCGGCACCTGAACCCACTTAATGTCGGGCGCCGGATTTGCCTTCCTTGGGCGTCCCCACCTTTGCTTTCTTGGCGTCACCTCAGGCTCGTACTCAGTCAATGTTGGGAGGAACTGGAGCTTCTCACGCCTCTGATCTTCCGCTCGATCGTACTGTAGCGACTGGTACTGACGCTTCATCAATGGATGTCCCCGACGGGGTACCACCTTGCCTCGTATGGTGCGTAATGTCTCGAAGGCCCCTGGAACTAACTCCTCCGAGCCATGGAGCTCATGATCGTCCTCATGGTTATCTGGTTGGTGAAGATATCTTCCAATAGTTAGATCCAATCAGAACCATAATACAAGTATAGATAGGTTGGTGTTTTTGGAATCATTTCAAACATTTTTAGCTGCTCATAAACTTTCACAAACTCTTTTTCAAAAATGAAAGGGTTTTTCGAAAATGGCGGTAATGCCGATCCTTTAGAATAATATTAAGGGATCTTCACGTAGGCTCTGATACCAATTATAACCCCTTGATCCCCCGCCGTCAAACTGGGGTTCCGAGCAGGTGTTATGGACACGTGTTTACTTATTTTAGACCATCCAACGTGTCCAGTTACTCGCCCCAAAAGTCATTGAATGCATTATCCTTCGATCAAATACCAACCCAACCATACCCACATATTTCTAGTTACAGTCCTGCGCATAGGGAAGTGGAAAGGAGGGCGATAGTAAATTGGTTACTTAGTGAAGCGGTTCTAGACCAGCTTCTCCGCATGAACTCTATACTACTTAATGCAAAACGTGATCTGGCTAGCCACTACAATCAACCATTTAAATACGCATCAAACGATAACACACAATATCATTTTCATTCTTTACTATCAACCTAGCGATCACACAATACAATGAACTCAGTCACTTCCACAACATAGATTCAACTCGACTCAACTCAAAAAATTGACTCGACACCAATCATCCTAGACGTAAGGACCTATGGCCCGCTCAAGAGCGACCATCTTTTCGGCCTATCCCGAAAGGTCTTACGTGAACCACTGCCTCCCGACTTCCTAAATGGCTATCCGAGTCACAGCCCGTTGGCCCCTTTCGGCTCTATCTGTCCTCTAGGTCCTAATAGCCATAATTATGCCACGACTCGGCATTGACTCGATCTTATGGCGTCTGACACAGATCTCGTTCGCTCACGGTCACCACTCCTTCACGGCCCATAGATCACGCCCTTTCGCGGTCACAGTCCGTACACAGCCCTTAGAACCCACCCTTTCGCGGTCACCATCCATTCACGGCCCTTAGATCCTACCCTTTCGCGGTCACTAGCCGTTCATGGCCCTTCACCCTAACTGGAGTCTAAATGCCACCCATTCTCGGTGTCTCAAGCAGGACTACAAACATGTTCATTGACTCGTTCTCATTTCTCATCTCATTTCTCATTCTCATTCCTTCTTCTCATTCACATTCTCATTTCTCATTCTCATACGCATGCACATTCTCATTAACCCTAACTTTAACCTTAACACATTCATTAGACGCCATCCATTCTCGGTGTCACACTTAGACTTCACTTTACAACCATACACACACACAGACATACATGATACCAATTGTAATACCTTTCTTTCACAACATCCATTATTAACCTAGGCGTGCACTTCTTTCTAGCAACCTAGTTTTCATCATCATTCATCACAACCTGCATAACAACCAACACACAAGCAATCATTCATCATCCATCATCCACATCAACACAAGGCAGTTCATTAACTCTTTTAAATAGTGTGAAGGTTCTTATGCATCATGATCCATTCATCTAATAACTTAACTCCCATTATGATCTAACAACTTAACTTTCATACAAAGACTATCCAAACCCTAGTTACTCATCAACCATTATAAAGGACATAAGAAGAAAACTTGGTTCGAATCACCTCACCTTAGGAATATATCTGGATATGGAACGGGAATATAAATCTGAGAGAATCCAAACACCGATCAACACACGACCACCACCACACGACCCCGGCGACCACCACCACCTATCGCGACAACTGCTTGGCGAGGAGAGAAGAAGGCGACGGCGAGGAGAGAGAGAGAGAGAGGAAGGCGCACATGAAGGAGGGAGAGAGCGATCACGGAGAGAGTGACGACGCAGGAGAGAGAGAGGAAAAGAGAGTCGACGGCTAGGGCTTTCGTTTCTCGAGATTTCTTTGCAGAGCTTCGCTTCAGTTTCAAAATGGAAGAAAATAAAGGACTCTCTATTTATAAGAAAAAGGAGAAGGGGGCCTAAGTCTTAAACATAAACAAGACTTTTCTCTTAAACAAAATTAAAGGCCTAAGTTTTGGTATGTTACAGTTCGCGAATCAGACTTTCATCTCTGTGGTAAGCAAGAGGAATCTGGGTATTTGTTATGGGCGGAGAAAAACAGTTGAACTGAAATTCATCAACCTTAAACTGAGCCAAATTTGTAGTAACCCCAACGTTGAAGAATCTATTAGGGTTTTTTTTCAAATTTGACTCAAAACTCAAAGTCAAATACAAAACTACCCACTTTTTTGTCCTATTCACCCCACATGTACACATTATTTACGAAAATGCCATTAATATTTTTTTCGAAAATGGGTTTTTTACTCTCTCAACCTCATCATCTTTAAATATTACAAGATTGCCATTGTCATCAATAGCCCAACCACCATGAACAACCAATTTAAAGCTCTTAATGCACCTAAAATCGATCTACACTCTCTCTTTCTCAATTGTTATGAACTAAAAACAACATCTCTTTCACTTTGTCTCCATATTCATCCAAAAACTCAACCTTTTTATTCAAAATTTTTATGGTTGGTAGAGCCATTCAAGCATACTATTCTTGGTGGGTTACCTTCGTTTGAGGTTCTGGGTGGTTGGAGAAGACTCTATGTGCTAAGAAAGTCATCTCACTCGTTTAAGGTATGAAATTGAAAAATTTTCAACATCTGTTCGCGTAGAAGACTTACCCATAAGTCGTTTGGTTGTAGAAGACTTACAGGTAAGTCTTCTGATCGAACGGACAACTTACTTGTAAGTAGTCCAACTTTGTTTATTAAAAAGTTAGAGAATACAATTAAGTCATCTCTAGAAAAACAAAAATTTCAATATTTTATTAAAGCTAGACGACTTATCTGTAAGTCGTCTCAGGTTACTTTTGCAATTGGAAAATAAAACTTAAATATTTAATTTTTCCCAGATGACTTACTCGGAAGTCGTTCAGTCAGACGACTTACTTGAAAGTCGTCCAAGATAAGCAAAGTCGTCCAGATATTTTTTTCTGAGATTTTGGTCAAACCTTGCTTATCTTGGATGACTTTCTCGGCAGTCGTCTACCTGGACGACTTTCAAATAAGTCTTATGGAAAAATTAAATATTTAAGTTTTATTTTTGAATTACAAACTAAGTGTCTTTGTTCACTGTGCTTTGTGAAGAATTAACTTTCCGAGATTTGTTTCGTGTATAGTTAAGGATGTTCTGTATAGCTTCAGAAAATTTTTCACGAGTTTCTCCTTATGGGCTGCGTCTTCTGTATAAAACATTGCGGTCTTGAAGTAAATTGTGGAGTGTACAGAACTTGGTTGATTGTTGACAAGTTCATGTGTTTTGGATTTCAAGACCGAGCTTTGTTATGAAGATTTATTGTATGATTTTCGTTTCTGGGTTATACGATAATTATTTGCATAATCGTCACTTGCTGTTTTTAGACAAATCGTGGATAGACGTTCTGCCGTTAAGTGATCAGATGGAGCGGTGGTTGCTCAAATGTTTCAGCTTGGCATGAAGAATGCACTCAGCCGAGTGGCCGTGGACGTTCCAGTCAAGGATTAGATTATGGCACTTTCGTGTTAACATTAAGGTCATGTTAGTTTAGAATTTCCCTAAAAGGCGTGCCAAATTCTACTTCAGACTTTTATTAGAGAGCGTAATTGGCCGAGGGCCAAAGAGCGTTTGTTAAGTTTCATGGACCAAATCAGAGTTTATCCGAGCTAAGATGGCCGATGGTGTTACAAAATGATCTTGCACTGATAAACCTGTCAAGTTTATTGCTGTAATTCGGAAGACAAAAGTCAAGTTTCGATTTTGTCGAGCACTGAGGCGTTTGCATAAGCGTTGTCCATAGGAGTAGTCATTTCTGTAATCCGTATTCCCCCTCCTTCTAGCGCCAAACTGTGGAGGCTGGAATCCACACCGTCGATTTACGTAAAGTTAGGAAAGTGAAA
Source organism: Moricandia arvensis (assembly GCA_905132765.1). NCBI lineage: Eukaryota > Viridiplantae > Streptophyta > Magnoliopsida > Brassicales > Brassicaceae > Moricandia > Moricandia arvensis. The sequence goes on from CAJHQP010000713.1 coordinate 61,014, forward strand.
TTGAAGTAAAGCGAGGGAACCCTAATCTTTCCATGAGATCTCGGATTCTCTGCGAGAGCCAACGACAAGTAACCAAACAAATGCGGAAAATATGAAAAGATAACAAAAACGACCTCATAGCCAAAGTTAGATCTTATTTCGAATCTGCGTAAAAGCGTTGTAATCACTACAAGAGGTTATGAAAGCTTTGGCCGCAAGAGCTGTCAGCGAGTTACATAGTTCTAGTCCCCGAAGACCTTAAATCTAGTCGAGTCGCAGCTCAATAACAGAAGACGAAAAAGATACAAAATAGGTTTTGATTGATTTCGGACTGAACCTTATGAAAGGCTGCATGCGTACCCATTTCGAGGATCAAGCCGGACGTAGTTCAATTGAAAGAATGGACCAAGAGATCGAACTGCCTGAGAAAATTCGTCTGGTATTTGAGTGCCAGTCGTAGAAACATAACATGTCGAGAATAATTCCTGAAGTTTCTAAGTGCAAAGAGTTCTAGGGTGTAAAATTTGTCTAGTGGAATCCCTCAGCATCTTCATCCTAGAGTTCCTTATATACTCCCTTAGTTGCGGTTTGCCTCTTCCCGCTTTAGCCCTCGGCCGAATCTATCTCTTCTGGATATTTTCCATTTTCCTCCGATCTTCGTGTTTATCTTCGGAAACTTGACATTTATCTCTTTGAACTTCAACATTTATCTTCTTCTGCAAAAAAAGGATATACCGACATAACGATTGCGCTTAATTTCTAATAAATCATTAGTGGGCTGCTGGTCTTGTTTAAGCCTTTCTCAGGCCGATTTTTGGAACTGAGCAATTTTACGATTTATCGAAAGAACGCTCCCGAAACGGTGTCGATCCTTAAGGAAACCCAAACTTCTCGTATAAGAGAAACAACTTATGGTGTTTAGTGATCCGTTGTCATATTATACGATCTTTTCAGATCTTGCAAGAGAATACATGTTCTTATGGTTTTTGTCGTAAAGTTTTGACGGTAACTCCGATCAAGACGGAACAAGAAATAGTTTGATCGAGGATCGGAAAAAAGCTCTCGGAACATGATGAATCAGACTTAGATAAATTCGCTTGACCCACTTCGCTCGTTAGACGAGGTGGATCGGTCCACCTCACCCGACAGGCGAAGTGGAGTTCGTGAAGGATCCACTTTCCCGTCGGGCAAGGTGGAGTTCGTGAAGGATCCACCTTCCCCGACGGGCAAAGTGGAGGTCTGGAAGGATCCACTTCGCCCAACTGGCGAAGTGGAGGTCGTGAAGGATCCACTTCGCCTATCGGGCGAAGTGGATTGTGTTGCTGATACACTTCACCTGTTGGGCGAGGTGGATTGATTCACCTCTCCCGACGGGCGAAGTGGAAATCGTGAAGGATCCACTTCGCCCGTCGGGCGAGGTGGATCGGTCCACTGTGGGAGCCGAGATTCACACCATCGATTTAGGAAAGCCTACTTTCCCAGAGATCTTCGGACAATCTGTTTAAGCAGTTAGCCAAGCATTCAAACAAGAAGAATTGACGAAAAACAACAAGATAGTAAAAATCAACAAAAAAAACGAAATAGAAAGCAAGGAAGAACTTATTCCGAATTCAAATCTTGTGAGCGTTTACAACTGGTAAAGCTTCAACAGCTAGAGCCGTCGGCGAGTTCCTAGTTCTAACCCTTGAAAATTGAGATGACCTAGTTGAGTCGCAGCCCGAAAACAGTAAAACCAGAAATATGCCTAAATTGCTCTAAGTGCTAAGGAGTGCTCTGGATGCAGAAAAATTCCTCCCCATGCCTCTTCTTCCTAGAACCCCTTATATACTCTCTTGGAGGTGGTTTGCTCTTTCCCGTTTGTGCCCCTGGTCAAATCTATCTTTTCTAGATAACTTCCATTTTCCTCTGATCTTCGTGTTTATCTTCAGAAACTTGACATGTATCTCTTTTGGGAACTTGATTATTATCTTCTCCAGAAACAAGGGATAGACCGTCATGTCGGTTGGGCTTGGTTCTTGATAAATCGTAGGTGAGCCTTTGATCTCGCTTTAGGCCTGTTCCTGGACCGTCTTAGGTCTAAGCGTTTCGACGATTTATCGAGAAAACGTTTCCAAAATGATATCGATCAATGGAATCCAAATTTTTCATATAAAGTAGATGACTCGCGGATTTAAATAAACTGTTGTCGTTTTATACGATCCTTTCGTATAAGATAGACAAATTAAATCGTCGTCGTTTTTATACGATATTCTCGTATAAGATAGACAACTTAAGTCGTTGTCGCTTTATACGATTTTCTCGTATAAGATAGAAAACTTAAGTCGTTGTCGTTTTATACGATTTTCTCGCATAAGATAGACAACTTATGTCGTTGTCGTTTTTATACGATCTTATCGTATAAGATAGACAACTTAAGTCGTTGTCATTTTTATACGATCTTCTCGTATAAGATGGACAACTTAGAACGTTGCCATTTTTATACGATCTTTTCGGATATCGCAATCAAGGTCACGCTCTTAAGATTTTTATCGTAGAGTTTTGATGGTAACTCTGATCAAGATGAGTCAAGGATCATTTCGGTTGAGGATCGAGAAAGAGGCTCTCGGAGTGGATGAATCGGACTTAAGTGCATTTGCTCTATCACCTTCGCCCATCAGGCGAACTGGATGGATCCACCTCGCCGGACAGGCGAAGTGAAATCGTGATGGATCCACTTCGCCTGTCAGGCGAAGTGAAAGTCATTAGGATTCCACTTCACCCGTCAGGCGAGGTGGATCCATCCATCTCGCTCGACAAGCGGAGGGGAACGTGTTTCAAACATTATTCTTGCTTGTGATGTTCAAGTCGTCCATCGAGGGGCGGTATGATCTTTCTTAGGATTTTCCCAGAGTATTCGATGGCTTGAGATTATCAGGAAGTCTCTAAGTTGTTCCTTCAAAACGTTTCTCGGGACTTTTGGCGCTGATTTCGTCGTGACCGATTTTGACCCCAACAGTTAGCCCCCGAGCTCCTAAGAATCATAATGTTTCTTGCGGGCGGTTTAGACGTTTTAGATAAGTTAGGCGGAATCAATGGCAAAAATTCCGAGAGTGAATAGTGAATTTTCTTGTCTATAAGTATGTGGAGTAAGTTTTTCGAAATTCACATTCACTTCTCTTCTCAATTATTTTCTTCTAAGGAGATTGTCTCCCAAATTCCCAAAGAGAAGAGAATTTTCTCCCTTCTTCTTTTTTCTTTCTTTTTGAGAGAGAGTATGTCTTCCCAGAAGGGATCTTCCTCGAAGTCTTGCCGTGAGAGATCGGTACCTGATGTCTCCAACCCGGCGCTAAGTAACCTCGAGCCTAAGCCTGAGTGGGAGCAGGTCGATCCCAAGGAAAGGGATGATTACTGGGCTGTGAGAAACGGAACGAAGCCCCCGATTGCTGGGGTATGGAAAGTGCATCGGTACACTTATGACCACATTGTGGGGTCTCCGAGCATGAGTTGTCCGAATGGGCTCAAAACCATCTGGAGGTCTCACCGTATTCCCGAGGAGGTTGAATTCCTTTTGCTGAAGGGAGGAGAGGTTGCGGAGGCACCGCCCAAGGGTTATTTCACCTTCTACGAGGGCTTTTTGACGCAATGCCATCTTTGGTTTCCTATTCCAAAGGTCATCGTAGAGATTCTGAATTACTTCGGGATATCAATTAGTCAGCTTACTTTTCGTGGCCTTCAGCACGTCATCGGGATTCTGGTGCTGAGTTACGAGTAAGGTCTGACTCTAGGCGTTGAGCATCTGGATGGGATGCTTCTGTGTAAAGTGAGGGAGTATGTGGTCCATGTATCCCATCGGTCGAGCTGGCAGGTTATTGACGGGTTCGTATCTCACTACAAGTTATGGAAGGAGCATTTTTTTCTTTGTCCGTGTAAACAGTGTTTCCGTGGAGGAAGAATGCATCCCCCAGTTTCAGACCATGTGGACTCGTAGAGGTATTTTGAAAAAAAAAATTGAGAAGTGCGATCTTATACCTTACGTTCGTTGTGCTGTTCTTTGGACAGCGGCTAATCTTAACCTTCGGATCCCACTTGGTTTGGGCAAGATGAGGGAGATGCTTCTTATCGGAGATGTCTATTGGAACAGTTTTCCCCCGGTCCGGGTTTGCCGAGCTGTTGCCCTACACCAATCTCGGTTTCAGCATGATGTGTTGGTGGAGGTGGAGGGCGAATTGATTGCGGACGGGTTTGTCCCGGTTGCGACTTCGTCGAGGCCAGGGGGATCAAGACGTCGCAAAGGCAAAGGTGTTGTCAACGTTGACGATGATGAGGATGATGCACAGTGTTCGGAGGATAATGGAATACCTCGCTAGCATCGCAGCCGGTAACATTCCGATTGACATAGACGACTTGCCCAAAACTGATCCTGTCCCGACCGAGACTGATCCATATGATGCACCGGAATTTGCCGAAGTGTCCCGAATAGTTAATGGGGTAAGCTTTCATTTAGGTGTTTTTGTCTAGTCGAGAACCTTGTCCTGATTTTCGGAGTTATGATGCAGGGTCTCCTCAAGATGAACAGGGCCCTTAGCGTGAAGGCTCGGGAAGCAAGTATGGCTAATTTCAAGGCCGAGTCGCTCAAAAAGGAGGTCGCCCGTCTGAAGGGTAAGTTGGATGCGTCATGTCAACCTGGGGAGTCGACCGAGAGGCTTGTTCGCAGAGCTGTTAGGCAAGGGAAGAGAGAGATGGCTGAGATCATGAGAATCCGCAGAGAAGGGTTCTCTCGTGACTTTTAGGATCTCTCAAAGAGCTACCAAGACTTGGGGGATTACCGCGAGTACCGCGGTACTGCTAGCGGGTTGTACCTCATGCAACTTCCCCATTACTTGTACGAGGTGGAGTCCGAGAAGCAGAACGCTCTTGCGACTAGTAAGTATAGGGACTTTCCGATCCCCCAGATTACGGGGTGGATCTGGGAGACTTGGAACCCGATCCCGGTCTCTCCGGATAGGGTGGAAGCCAAAACGGGAGTTCCCGAGGAGATGGATGAGGTGAACAAGCTGATGGCTCCATCGCAAGCGAATGACTGTTTGTTTGGTGAGTCATTGTCCGGAGATTTTGTCTACGATCCGAATGAGTTCTCGGCTTTTTGATTTTGATGATTTGATCGTGTGGCCAAGTAAGGCCGATTTGTATCTTGTAGTGTCTGGCTGTGTGGCCGTTTTATGTTTGATGTTCGAGCCGTGTGTGGCCGCTTTAGTTGGTTATCGGGACTGGCCGTCTGTGGCTTTGAATCCCTTAGCGCTTCGGCGTTCTTTATTAATGAACTTCATGTTTTTATTTTTGATGGAGTTTGACGTTTGTAGTTGCAGAGAAAGAATCGCAAGTTGTCATCTCGTATCTAACTCCTTAGTAAATCGTTCTGTTCGTTAGCTCGTGAAGTTCCGTGTGTTTTAGATATGAACGAAGAGATATGCCTTTTGGATCTCGTATCTTTCGATACTTCATGCCTTGAGACGTTAGAGACCAGTGTGCTGCGCTTAGGGCAAGACCTAGGTTTACTCTCGGTTAAGGATGTGTGATGACAAGTCGGCTTTCGTATTGCCTGTTGCGATTTCTTCCTGATTTTGTACTGTTTTAAAGTCCGCGATATGTTCTCGGCTTATACGACTTGTTTGGTCGGCACCGAGCACCCCGAAGATGCTGACCAAAATTTTGGGTTTCTTTTATAGCGCGCTATTTATCCTAGCCGGATGTAAGATAACCATTCGTAGGAAAGTTTAGGTGAGTTTGTTTAAGACAGCTAGAGCGCTCGATGGGGCCAATCATCGAACATTTTTGTTTTTTAGAGTCGTTGTAGGACTTCAGAGTGTGCTCCAAAAATTTAGGCGACGTCTCGCTTCATTTTTCGGAAACATACTTTTCGTGGGCATTTTGAGAACTGGAATAGGGTTTATTGTCGTGGGAATGATGTTTTGGTTAACGCGGAGCTAGCCCGTTTCTTAGTTAGGGCAATTTTATGTTTTTTTGAGGATAGGTATGTTCCAAAGAACGTAAAAGATACTGCAAAGTGGTAAGAGTTTTCGTAAAATATTATTGCCGAAAAGTGTCAAAATTTTTGAATACAAGGCAAATATTTCAGAATGAAGGATATATGAATGCTCTTATATGTACCACCCCCTCCCTTTATGGAGAGGGGGATAGTTGAACTTGTTTTGACGAGCTTCCTACGTACCCCTTTCGGGGATCAAACCATCCGTAGTTTTGAGAGTTTGCGAGTAAATTTACTTGGCTAGAGTTTTTGCGTATGCCGCATCAGTTTCAGGGTTGACGTCTTCGTCCGGGTTTCTCTCCTTCGGTTGGGTAGAAGCGTTGTGATGCGCCCTTGGATAGGACACCGAGCAAAACAAACATGCATAGCTTGATCATGGGAAGCAGTAAAGATATATGCTCATTGTTTGACTCATATCTTTCAAACCACGAGGCTTATACGCATGAAATCAATTGGATAATGGTCTCAACTCAATTATGGAGCTCCTTGAAGAAGAATCAGATCAAACAGAGTTCAGATGTGGGAGTTATGTCATATACAAATCAGGTGATCTTCAGTTCTCGCGAATTCAGACATGTTCGCATTCAGGTGAGCTGGACCGACACTGCCTTGGATCTGGATGAGCAAATTGACACTATCATGGATGAGCTGAATACTCAAGTGAGCTGTACTTACACTATCCTAGACGAGCTGAGCTGGATTGACATTCGTTTGGACGAGCTGAGCGAGCTAGTTCGATCTTCCGAGCTGGTACGACCACCCGAGAAACTGAAAATGACTAACCTTATTTCTGATGGACCAACAACCAATTCAATCAATAAAAAGGAGATTATTCATCATTCAAATTTCCAAGAAATCATTGGGCTTGATGGTTTTCGAAAATATTCAAAACGGACTTGTTTGGGCCAAATGGAGAAACCGATAAAATATTAGCTAAGGAAAAGGATAGATTTCGACCAGGCCTCAAAGGGACATGCCTTGGCCCATATCTGGAGCATATTCTTCACTTTTCAAAGTCCTGGTCGTGGCTATATGAAGAGGTAGTCCAAGTTTCAGTCAAAACAATAATTTAGTCAAGTCTTTGTTTGCATTTTTCTATGCATGTTTTTCCACAAAATTCTAAGTCCTTTCATATGCCTTTGCTACTATAAATATGTAATCATTCTACAGAAACAAATAAATCAATATTCTTCTTTTATTTGAGTTTATCTCTTTGTTCTTTGTTTAGAACATTTATGTTTCTTGGTGAGGTTATCTCCGAGTAAACAAACCTTCATTCGTTGGACTTGTGCATCACATAAGCAACGAAGAATCTCTGGTAGTATTATCGGGCCATCCGCAACCCTTTGTGTCACCATTCAACCCATCAGTTCTCCCTTTTGGCGAGTTCATATCCTTCAAAACCGTTTGAGTGATCCTCTTCCGAATCTAGGACGTATCAAGTGGTATCAGAGCCACTCAATTGGTATCATTTATCCATTTTTCTCATCTTTCATTTAAATTTCTTCAAAAACTTCTTCTTCTTTTTATCTTGAATCTGGGCCCCTTATTACCATCCACCATATTAAAAAAAAAGAAAAAAAAGAAAAAGAAAAGAGAAAGATCCAAAAAAAAAGTGTCAAAAAAATAGAAAAGTTTGATTGTGGTTTGGTGGTGGAAGAGAAAGCTTGCTGGCCGAGGAGAAATCCAGCCTTTGAGGAGGTTAAAGCGGATTCCAAAACCCAAATTTCTTATCTTCCTATCTCATCTCATTGTTTGTTTGCTTGGAAAACCCATTGGAAAACTTGGTTTGTTTTTCTTAGAACTTTGAGAAGAAACTCTTGAGTGACTACTAAAATATGAGAGAAACACTTTAGTGGGTGAGATTAAACACTTGAGAGAGTGAGGATTTTTATCTGCTAACCTTTTGTGTTGAGTAATTTTCAGGGTAAAGATGTTTGGTCTTCACAAGAAAAGTGGCAAAGAAACATCCAAACGACAAGCTATTTCTCAAACTTCATCTCAAAATTTGTTGAATATTTTTGATGAGTTGTTACTGTGCAGAAAATCTCAACCCTAAGAAAACCACATAAGATGCCAAACATGAGGTGCAAAGAGAAGTTCAAACCATCTAGAGATGAAGCTGATCAAAGGAGGCTTTTTTGTCGGTTTGATGTCCAAGAGATCTGTGACAACTTTGAGAAAGAGATGATGAAAATATTTAAGGACGTCAACAAGATCCAAAAGAAGAGCACAACCACACGTGCACCAGTAGCTGAATCATCAATATTCACCAGTGAAGAACCCAAAGGTAAATCTGAAAACAACCTAGAAGAGCTAAGAGATTTTTCAGATTCTTTACCCATTTTTGATGAATATGATGAAGAGATATTGGAAAGTTTGATCATTTGTGAGGATGAATGTGATCTTCCTTCTCCAAAATCTGATTTTATGTTTGATGATGGAGAGACTAATGGACTAACCTGTTTTGAACCGGAGCATCCAAGTAGTCTTGTTATAGTTTCACATGATGTTGAGGAAGAGCCATTCGACTATCCACATCAAGGACCAGTGCTTGACAGTAGGAGACCCAAGGAAAATGATCTAGGTCCCATCTTTGATGAGAAAGACAAACTTGGTCCAATCTTTGATGAGAAGCATCATGCATAACATCCAACAACATGGAGAACCATCTTTGCTTTGATCCCGTCACAGCTCCTACTCCTTTGTTCACAAAGCACTATGAGGAATCTGATTTGATTAATTCTCTGCCTGAATTTTTTGTTAAAATCAGTTCTCAAGATGTGAAGCGTTTTGGTTTTGACAAAGTAAAAGAATTTTGTGTTTTAGATTCTGTTTCGAAAACATGTTTAATTCTTTTGAAGTGTTTGAACCTAATGAACCTTTTGATCAAAAACGTTTTCAACTTGGCAATGACATCAATTCTGGTTTTGTTTTGAGTTTTGATCAGTTTTTGAAACATAGCAAAGGTTTTGATCATTTTGAAAAGTCATTTGAGCTTGTTTTGCAACAACCAGATTTATGTTTTCGAAAACCTTGTGATTCCTTTGTTTGTTTTAAGAATAATGGTATTGATCTGAGTTTTTCTAGTCATGAACTGATCACTAATGAATTGTTTTCTCATACACGTGCCTGGAAAGAGCTTATGGTTAGTAATTTTCAGAAAACAAAATCACTTAGAACTGAAATGGATTTTTGTTGTGATGTTGTTCTGAAACCTGCCCATCCTTATTCTAATTTTGATCTTAATCTTTTGTGTTCAAAAGTTGAGAAACTTGTGCATGTTTGGAAATGGTTCTTTAGGAACTATGAAATCACGTGCCTGGAAACCTTTCTTGTCATTAATTCATATTTTGATGTGAATTTTAAAAGGCTGAAACTTGTGCTATATGTTCTTCGGAAAGACACTTTGATTTCTGATTTGAACAAGTACGTGTCTTGCACATATGATCCTAGTATTTTAATGTTTGTTTGGAGTTTCCAGGATAAAAAGGTTCAGCCTCAGAAAAGAGAAATCATTGACAGTGCTTATCAGCCTGAGATTTGGAGACGCATGTACGCAAAAAAAGTAACATCAATACTCCAAGGAAGTTTCTTTCCAAAATTTCCCTTCACTAAATTTTACATGTTCTTTAGATTCTTTTTGAATTATTCATTTCCTTTTGATACAGGTAAAATGGATTTGAGGTCAAATCCTTTTCAAGAGGGAGGGAATGATGCGCCCTTGGATAGGACACCGAGCAAAACAAACATGCATAGCTTGATCATGGGAAGCAGTAAAGATATATGCTCATTGTTTGACTCATATCTTTCAAACCACGAGGCTTATACGCATGAAATACATTGGATAATGTTCTCAATTCAATTATGGAGCTCCTTGAAGAAGAATCAGATCAAACAGAGTTCAGATGTGGGAGTTATGTCATATACAAATCAGGTGATCTTCAGTTCTCGCAAATTCAGACATGTTCGCATTCAGGTGAGCTGGACCGACACTGCCTTGGAGCTGGATGAGCTAGTTGACACTATCATGGATGAGCTGAATACTCAAGTGATCTGGACTTACAATATCCTAGACGAGCTGAGCTGGATTGACATTCGTTTGGACGAGTTGAGCGAGCTAGTTCGATCTTCCGAGCTGGTACGACCACCCGAGAAACTGAAAATGGCTAACCTTATTTCTGATGGACCAACAACCACTTCAATCAAGAAAAAAGAGATTATTCATCATTCAAATTTCTAAGAAAGCATTGGGCTTGATGGTTTTCGAAAATATTCAAAAACGGACTCGTTTGGGCCAAATGGAGAAACCGATAAAATATTGGCTAAGGAAAAGGATGGATTTCGACCAGGCCTCAAAAGGACATGCCTTGGCCCATATCTGGAGCATATTCTTCACTTTTCAAAGTCTTGGTCGTGGCTATATGAAGAGGTAGTCCAAGTTTCAGTCAAAACAATAATTTAGTCAAGTCTTTGTTTGCATTTTTCTATGCATGTTTTTCCACAAAATTCTAAGTCCTTTCATATGTCTTTGCTACTATAAATATGTAATCATTCTACAGCAACAAATAAATCAATTTTCTTCTTTTATTTGAGTTTATCTCTTTGTTCTTTGTTTAGAACATTTATGTTTCTAGGTGAGGTTATCTCCGAGTAAACAGACCTTCGTTCGTTGGACTTGTGCGTCACATCAAGCAACGACGAATCTCTGGTAGTATCATCGGGCCATCCGCAACCCTTTGTGTCACCATTCAACCCATCATTTCTTCCTTTTGGCGAGTTCATATCCTTCAAAACCGTTTGAGTGATCCTCTTCCGAATCTAGGACGTATCACGTTGGGTGCTGGAACTGATGGTTTGCTGTTCGTAGCTTTGGTTGATGGTTCGGAGCCGCTTTCGTCCGAGGCGTTTTCAGTTGATGCTGAAGTTAGCCTCGGGCGTTTTGACTTTACCATTAAGGTGGTTGTCCTTTTTCGGAGCTTGTGCTCGGCTAAGAGGCAGAGTCTCGACTATTTCTAGCATCCCCAAATTGCAGCAATTCTGTTGTTAGTCGGGAATTTGATGCCAAGGTGGTATGTTGACAGGAACGCCTTCATAACATTGAGCCTAGGGGTGCCCATGATGATGTTGTAGATGGCCGGGTGATCGACGACTGCGAATTTGACGATCTTGGTTACCTCTTTGGCTGCGAAAGGAAGCTTAACGTCGTACCAGAGAACCCGGTCAGCGGTTTTGGGGAAGGTACGACCTCCCCCAGCGGGATGTTCATTCTTCTGAGAGTATCTCGGAATATGAGGTTGACGGTAATGCCAGAGTCGACAAGGGTCCTGGCGACCTCGAGATCTCTAATGACAAGATCGATCACAAGTGGATCAGAGTGAGGATGGTTGAAGCCGCCGGCTTCGTCTTCGTCGAAGGTGATCGCTCTTTTTGGATAATGAGAGGGCGCGGTCTAGTTTGACGAGTTAGCATTAGTTTCGGCCTTGCACTTGTACGCTTTGATGGCCAAAACGGAATCGTCGCAGTACTGTGATCCTCCAATGATCATGTTCACTTTGTGATGATTGTTGTCATTGCCCTTCTCTTCCAATCTCTTACCACGTTTCTCGCCAAACTGATTCCCTTGAGGTGGGTTATCAGTCTGCTGAGGTTTATCGGGTTTTGGAGGGCGATCGGAGTCGCGAATGAGGTATTTGACGTTCGTTGCCTCAGAGAGTTCTCCAGCAAGCAGTTTTGCAGCCAGCCTTGCTCCAAGGACTTTGCAATTGATGGTCGAGTGACCGCGGGTCTGATGGAAGTCGCAGAAGACGTTCTCATCGTAAACAGGATTTTGGGTCCACGTGTTACATGTGGTGCGCCCCGATTCCAGTCCAGAGTTAATGGCGTAATTGTGGGCCCATGGGTTTCTTCTCTATCGTTATGAGAGTTTCTCTTTTTCGATTTCTGGTCCAAACTTGGATCTTTCGAGGATGTCCGCGTCGGCTTGTACTTCTGCGACAAGACCCTTGTCTCTTCTTCGATAATAATGTAGTCAGTGGCTTTATGGAGCGCGTCTTGGATGGTCCGCGACTTTTCGAGGGTGATCCACTTCCTGAATTTTGACTTGTACCAGATCGCTTTTCGGAGCGCGTCGATAGCGTGTTTGTTGCTGATCCAGCTCTCCCGTTCCATGACGTTCTTGAACTTTTTCACGAATTCCAGAAGGGATTCATCTTCTCCTCGAGACAGGCTCCATAGATCGACGCCCGAAATTTCGCGGTCTATGAACATCGAATACTGCTTGAGAAACTCTGATGCTAGCTGGCAGAAAGTTCCGATCGAGTCGCGCCTTAGGCGCAAGTACCACTCGAGTGCTGCTCCTTTGAGATTCTCGACGAAGAGGCAGCACTGGCCGGCGTCTCTTTCGCTATCTCTGAACTTGGCCATTCCCATCGCGATCTCAAAGGTTTGCAAGTGTGCTTTGGGATTGGTCGTGCCGTCGTACATTGGGATCTTGATTTTTCCAGGATCTGACACCCTGTTGTTTATGATACAAGCGGTGAAGGGAGTTTTACGGGCCTCTTCGAGCAGACGATCGATTTCTGACGCGGAACTAGTTGCCTAATGGATTTGATATTTCACGGCTTTAACTTCCGCCACTGTTTTTAGGAGATCATTGTGGAGATCACGGATCTCGGAATCTTTGTTAGCGTTTTTCCGAGCCTGTCGGCAATTGTTGCGAGTTTTCCGAGTCTGCTCCACGGCCAGTTTTTCCTGATCCTCCCAGTAAAGAGTTTCCTTTTCTTTGGTCATGGTTTTTTTGAGCAGGTCTTCACGAGCCGAGCGGCTCCTAGTGCGTCGTGGGTGTACATCCGTGTTTTCGTCCGAAGTCTCGGACGAACTGGTGTTGTCTACGTTGGCACGCTTGATTTCCCCATCCTCAACGTCCTCTTCCTAGGGAGGAAGAGTGCTGAGATTTTTCCGTGCTGGCGCATGAGTGGTTTCGTCTGGATTTTGGTCAGACGTTTTCCCCTGGGCATTCTCGGTTCGTTCAGCAGGAGTTGCAAAATCGAGTCTCCTTCCCCGGATCCTGGTGGTTCCACGGGGAAGGGTAATTCGGGTTCTCCGATTTAGGGTTTCCACCTGTTTCGAGAGAGTTCCCTTGAGTTTTTCCTGATCTTCTGCTCGCTTTTCGTAAGCATAGATCAGTTTTTTTGTCTCCTCTACTTCCGCAGCGTTTGTCGGGACATTGGCCGAAGAGACAGCAGTAGCAGGAGTATTTTCAACATTGTCTCAAGCTGAATTGTCGCGAGGTTGTTGGTTGTTGAGATCTTCAGTAGTCATGATTGATTAGGCGTGAGAAAGATTGATCTGCAGTGCCCCTCCTTCTAACGCCAAACTGTGGGAACTGAGATTCACTCTGTCGATTTAGGTAAGTAAAACAAAGCCTACTTTCCCAGAGATCTTCGGACAATCTGTTTAAGCAGTTAGCCAAGCAATCAATCAGTAAGAATTGATGAAAACAACAAGATAGTAAAAATCATCAAAAAACGAAAGAGAAAGCAAGGAAGATGTTATTCCGAATTCAAAGCTTGTGAGAGTTTAAAACTGGTAAAGCTTCAACAGCTAGATCCGTCGGCGAGTTCCTAGTTCTAACCTTTGAAACTTGACAAAACCTTTTTGAGCCGCAGCTCGAAAAGAGAAAATGAAAATATGCCTAAATTGCTCTAAGTGCTAAGTAGTGCTCTTGATGTAGAAAAATTCCTCCCCCCCCCCGCCTCTTCATCCTAGAACCCCTTAAACATTCTCTTGGAGGCAGTTTTCTCTTTCCCGTTTGTGCCCTTGGTCGAATCTATCTTTTCTGGATAACTTCCATTTTCCTCCGATTCGTGTTTATCTTCGGAAAATTGACATTTATCTCTTTTGGGAACTTGATATTTATCTTCTCTTGCAAACAAGGGATAGACAGTCATGTCGGTTGGGCTTGGTTCTTGATAAATCGTAGGTGAGCCTTTGATCTCGCTTTAGGCCTGCTCCCGGACCATCTTAGGTCTAAGCGTTTCGACAATTTATCGAGAAAACGTTTCCGAAATGATATCGATCAATGGAATCCGAACTTTTCTTATAGAGTAGATGACTCGCGGTTCTTAATAAACTGTTGTCGTTTTACAAGATCCTCTCATATAAGAAAGACAATTTAAATCGTCGTCGTTTTTATACAATATTGTCGTATAATATAGACAACTTAAGTCGTTGTCACTTAATACGATTTTCTCGATAAGATAGACAACTTAAGTCATTGTCGTTTTATACGATTTTCTCGCATAAGATAGACAACTTAATTCGTTGTCGTTTTTATACGATCTTCTCGTATAATATACACAACTTAAGTCGTTGTCGTTTTTATACAATTTTCTCATATAAGATGGACAACTTAGAACGTTACCGTTTTATACGATCTTTTCGGATATCACAATCGAGGTCACGCTCTTACGATTTTTATCGTAGAGTTTTAATGGTAACTCTGATCAGGACGAGTCAAGGATCAGTTCGATCGAGGATCAGGAAAGAGGCTCTCAGAGTGAATGAATCGGACTTAAGTGCATTTGCTCGATCCACTTCGCCCGTCAGGCGAACTGGATGGATCCACCTCGCCGGACATGAGAAGTGAAATCGTCATGGATCTACTTCGTCCGCCGGGCGAGGTGAACCGATCCACCTCGCCCAACGGGCGATGTGTAAGTCATGAGGAATCCACTTTGCCCGACGGGCGTAGTGGAAGTCGTGAGGAATCCACTTTGCCCGTCGGCAAAAGTCGACTGGTCCACGGGCGAATTGGATCCGTGCGTGATCCACTTCGCCCGACGGGAAAATTAAATCCGTGTGTGTTTTACTTTGCCCATCGGGCGAAATGAATTCGTGCGCGATCCACTTCACCTGTCAGGCGAGGAGGATCCGTCCATCTCGCTCGACGGGCGGAGTGGATCGTGTTTCAAATGTTGTTCGTGCTTGTGATGTTCAAGTCATCCGTCGAGGGGCGGTATGATCTTTCTTAGGAATTTTCCGGAGTATTCGATGGCTTGAGATTATCGGGAAGTCTCAAAGTTGTTCCTTAAAAACGTTTTTCAGGATTTTTCGCGCTGATTTCGTCGTGAACGATTTTGACCCAAACATCCACCTCGCCCGACGGGCAAAGTGGAGGTCGTGAAGGATC
Source organism: Moricandia arvensis (assembly GCA_905132765.1). Lineage (NCBI taxonomy): Eukaryota > Viridiplantae > Streptophyta > Magnoliopsida > Brassicales > Brassicaceae > Moricandia > Moricandia arvensis. Next base: position 76,211 of record CAJHQP010000713.1, read on the forward strand.
CACTTCACCCGTCGGGCGAGGTGGATCGGTTCACCTCGCCCGACGGGCAAAGTAGATTGTGTTGCGATCCGATGTCTTGTTTTGGATGTTCGAATCGTCTGCCAAGAGATCGTGTAACCTTTCTTAGTGTTTTCGAGTTTACACGAAGCGTTTAGTGACTTCTTACTTTCATACGAAGTGTTTCGGTTACTTCATATACCTCTGTGAAGGGTTTGGGTAACTCTGTAAGCTTATACGAAGTGTTTAGGTAAATCTGTATGTTTATAGAAAGCGTTAAGGTCACTTTGTATTTTTCATAAGAAGTTGCTAAGTTTTCGTTAAAACATTTTCCGGGAACTTTTAGGCATTGATTCCGTCGTGACCGGTTTTGACACCAACACTCATCAATCTTCTGAGCGTAAAAACTGTTTACTTTCTTGGAGCGATCGCTCTCATGATTCTTATTGGCTGAGGTAGCTGCCATGTTCTCAATCAGTTCAAACGCTCCCTCAGTTGTCTGAGTTTTGAAGTTCCCTTGCTCGCAGAGTTCAGAGCACTTCGGAATTCCTAGTCACTTCCATCATAGAAAATGCTCAGGAGGTAAGCATCATCAAATCCATGGTGAGGGCATTCTCTTCGGTAGACATTGAAGCACTCCCATGCATCGCAGATTGGCTCATTGGTGAGCTGTCTGAAAGAGGAGATCTTGTTCCTCAACATAGCAGTCTTTGCTTTAGTATAGAAGTTGCTCAGGAACCGTGCTCTGACTTGTTCCCACAAAGTAAGAGAATTCGGAGGGAGAGACTTCAACCATCGTTCGGCCTTTCCATCAAGAGAGAATGGAAATAACATGTACTTGATGTAGTCTGGTGGTACTCCATTTGCGCGAGTAAAGCTGCAGACTTGCTCAAAGGTTTCAATATGCTCCATTGGGATCTTTGCCGGGAGACCATGGAACACTTTCCTTTGCACCAAAGCGATCAAATCAGGCTTGATCTCGAAGTTCTGCCTCAGACAGAGTGGAGGATTAATGGCAGAGTGCATAGTATGAAAGTTAAGCAGAAGGTTTCTCTGCCCGATTGGAGCAGCTTGTTCCTAATGTTGTTGTTGTTGATGCTGTGTAGCGAGTAGAGCAGCTTCCTGCTGGGCTTGGATGGCCTGCTGCATCTGCTGCATCTGTTGTTGCATCTGTTAGAATATAGAAAGAAGTAGCGGTTAAAATGTTGGAATGTAGAAAGAAGTAGTGGATGAGTTATTCAAATGTAGAAGGAAGTAGTAGATGTGTTATTGAAAGAAGCTACCATCCACAGAAACTTATCTCCATCTACAGAAACCTATCCACACGACTTTTGGAGGCAAGAGAGTATATTTGAATTTAAAATCTTGGAGCCTCAATATGTCACATCAAGCCATTTGCATTTAGTTTATCCCTTCTTAATATTGTGTATTTAAATCATGTGTAAGACCAAAAATAAATCTAAGGAGAAAGAATCCTTCAATTTACTCTTTACTCTCTCACACAACTACATTCTCACTCTCTCTTTACTTTTATGGATCAAACTCTCTCTCACTACAAGAAAACTAAGAAGTTACTACGACACTTTACTAGGAAATATATTCCTCGTAAATTTACTACGAAATTACGTCGATATTACTTGGAAAATACATTTCCTCGTAAGGTCGTCGTAAAATCACGAGAAACATATTTCCTCGTAAAGCCGTAGTATATTTACGAGGAAATGACGTGGAACATTACATTTCCTCGTAAGACCGTAGTAAAGGTTTTTCCTCGCAAAAGCCTAGTAATGTTTTACTACGAAATTAAGAGGAAAATGTGTTTTACTACGAAATTAGGAGGACCTGGATAGGAAATATGTAATTTAAATAAAAACGTGTTCATTTCGTAGCAATTTCCTAGTAAATGCTCAGATTTGAAAATTTCTATAAATACCACAATTGTGATTCATTTGAAACACACCAAAAAATAATCAGCTATAAGCTTGATCAAACACAAAAAAAATGTCCGGGCCGGGAAATATTTTCGAGTTGCGGAAGTGGATGTATTCACACAGAGATAATAACGGGAGGGTGACGACAGAATATCTCGAAGGGTTGGAGACGTTTATGCATCAAGCAAATTCTACACCACTCACACAGGAAAGTGGTAAGATGTTCTGTCCTTGTCGGAAATGCTGCAATACAAAATTAGGCCCTCGTGAAAGGGTTTTGAAGCATTTAATAAATAGAGGGTTCATGCCTTATTATTATATTTGGTATCAACATGGAGAAGATGCTAGTTGTAGGAATGATGAAGCTAGTAGTAGTAGCAATTTGCAAGTTGAACCGGTTGATCATTTGCGTAATGAAACTAGTTATCATCACCAGGAGGAACAAATGGTAGATTGTGATAGGGTTCATGATATGGTAGGTGATGCATTTGTAACTCATGATGATGATGAAGTTGAAGAACCTAACTTAGATTCAAAAAAGTTTTATGAAATGTTAGAAGCTGCGAATGAGCCAATTTACAGTGATTGTAAAGAAGGTCTGTCTAAATTGTCGTTGGCTGCTAGAATGATGAGTATTAAAACCGATCACAATCTACCTGAAAAATGTATGGATGCATGGGCAGACTTGTTTAAAGAGTATTTGCCAGAAGAGAATGTGTCTGCTGAATCTTATTATGAGATTCAGAAATTGGTATATAGTCTTGGGTTGCCCTCGGAGACGATAGACGTTTGCATCGACAACTGCATGATTTACTGGGGAGATGATGAGAAGTTAGAAGAATGTCGATTTTGTAAGAAACCACGATTCAAACCGCAAGGTCGAGGGCGTAATAGGGAGCCGTACCAAAAGATGTGGTACCTACCAATCACAGACAGATTGAAAAGATTGTACCAATCTGAGGAGACTGCTGGAGGGATGAGATGGCACGCCGAGCATAATCAGACGGATGGAGAGATGACTCATCCATCAGATGCAAGAGCTTGGAAACATTTTAACAATGTACATCCACATTTCGCTAGCAATAACCGGAATGTGTATCTTGGATTATGCACTGATGGATTTAGTCCATTTGGAATGTCTGGGAGACAATATTCATTGTGGCCGGTCTTTCTTACACCGTATAACCTGCCACCGGAGATGTGCATGCGACGAGAGTTTCTATTCATGACCATATTAATACCTGGTCCAAAACATCCAAAAAGATCTCTCGACGTTTTTCTACAACCACTGATAAAAGAGTTGAAAGATTTGTGGTCAACAGGGGTGAGGACATATGATTGTTCAACGAAAACAAACTTTACGATGCGAGCGATGCTTTTGTGGACCATAAGTGACTTTCCTGCATATGGTATGTTGTCTGGGTGGACTACACATGGGAGATTAGCTTGTCCGTATTGTAATGGAATGACAGATGCGTTTCAGTTGAAGCATGGTAGGAAGACTAGTTGGTTCGATTGTCACCGTCGATTTCTTCCCGTTTACCACCCATACCGAAGAAACAGGAAATTGTTCAGGCACAAAAGGTTGTCAGAGACACTCCTCCTCCATACTTAACTGGAGAACAAATCGAAGCGCAAATCGATCACTACGGTGCTCTAGAAACAGCTCCTCGTGGTGGGAATTGGCATGTTCCCAGTAATATGCCTGATTTTTATGGTGTTCAGCACAATTGGCACAAGAAGAGTATATTTTGGCAGTTGCCATATTGGAAAGATCTTCTTTTGCGCCACAACCTCGATGTGATGCATATAGAGAAGAACTTTTTTGAGAACATCATGAACACTATATTGAATGTCCCAGGGAAGACGAAAGAAAACGTAAAATCAAGGTTGGACTTACCCGATATATGCTCAAGGAGTGAACTACATATAAAAAGCAATGGGCAAGTTCCAGTTCCAATATTCAGACTGTCATCAGAAAAAAAGTCTGTGTTGTTCAACTGGGTGGCTTTAGAAGTGAAGTTCCCTGATGGGTATGTTTCAAATCTCTCAAGATGTGTTGAGAAAGGGCAAAAGTTCTCCGGGATGAAGAGCCATGATTGTCATGTCTTTATGCAGCGACTACTTCCCTTTGCGTTTGCGGAGCTACTACCGGCAAAAGTACATGAAGCACTTTCAGGTAATTAATTACGATGACATGATTAATTTATTTCTATATATATATAGATATATATATACTAATGTGGATAATTTTTGTTGTTGTATATAAATAAGGAATTGGAGCATTTTTTAGGGATCTGAGCACCCGCACTCTTAAAGTTGAAGTTGTCCAACAACTTCATGAAAACATCCCTGTCTTAATCTGCAACTTGGAGAAAATATTCCCACCTACTTTTTTCGACGTCATGGAACACCTAGTTGTCCACCTCCCGTATGAGGCATTACTTCGTTGACCCGTGCATTTTGGATGGATGTATCAGTATGAAAGGGCCATGAAAACTTTGAAAGGAAAAGCCAAAAACCTAGCAAGAGTTGAAGGTTCCATTGTTGCGGGAAGTTTGACGGAAGAAACATCACATTTCACATCGTACTACTTTGCACCGAAAGTACGTACAAGGAAACGAGCTCCAAGAAGATATGATGATGGTGGTGTCGTGCCGACATATATGGAAGACAATGTTCCAGACATCTTTTGTCAAATTGGGCGATTGGGTGGGAAATTGAAAGAGGTTTGGTGGTCGAGTGATGAAGACGTCCATAGTGCACACCTTTATGTTCTTCTTAATTGCGAGGATCCATTGATTGCTTATTTTGAAAGGTAAATATATAAACATACACACTTATATATATATTTATATTTTTTCAATATTAAATATATAACGTAACATAACATTTATATTTTTGAAAGGTAAATATATAAACATACACACGAAGATGCTGCACAGCACGGGTTGAAAACCTCACGCGGGAGTTCGTCTAGACATGGTAAGATGATTTTTAATAACTATTTTTTTTTTAAATTTGAATATTCCAAATTTTTAATTTAATTTTCAAATTTTCTTTTAGGCTAAAGAGACTGGAGTTCTTCCATCTCTGAAAGACCTTTACGAGAGGACCCACCGGAACAAGGCTGGGCAGTTTGTAGATCCTGCTTCGGAGCGGATCTACAACGATTTTGTTGCCCGAATTGACGAACGCCAGACTCAGCTGACTCAGCAGACTGGGACTCCAGTCGTATTATCCACTCTTGAAGTGGATAAGATTTACGAGGAGGTAAATAATTTGTTTTACTATTAATTTTTATTATTTATTTAAATTTTTTTTAATGTTATTAATATTTTTATTTACAGGTCGCCCCTAGGAAAAAGGGGCGTATCGTCGGGATTGGCTCGATTAACGATGTCTCTGCAGCGACATCGTCTTATGCTCAGGAGCAGCATGATGCCAATGCTCAGTTGCGCTCGGAGTTGCAGGCGACGCAGACTCATGTGGTTTCGCTCACCGAGCAGATGGCTTCTCTCACCGTTGTCCTCGAATTTATGGCGGGTGGAAACCCGCAATTGGAGGAGATGTTGCGTCAGAGACGGGAACGCGCAGGGATTCCAACCCAACATCATCCACCATCACAGTCACAGCCGTCAACCAACTTAGGAGAGGAGCAGCATTTACCGAGCCACGACGAGTTCGTTCGGCAATTTCACGAACATAATCAGTATCCGTAGTTTTTTTTTAATTTAATTGTATATTATGAATTTTAAAACTTAATTGTATATTATTTAGCTATTTATAAAATATTTTGTTTTTTATTTATAATTTGATTTTTTTATAAAAAAATAAATTATTTATATTTATAATTAATTTATTTTATTAGGGAAAAAATACGTCGAAGCAAAATCCTAGTAAAGGTTTCCAAGTAATATCCTCGTAAATGGTTCTAGTAAACTCCTCGTAAAGTTTACTACAAACTTACGAGGAAGATCTTACTACGGTTTTACTAGGAATGTTTACGACGAGGTTACGAGGAAAATGGAACCACGCCTTTACGAGGAAAGTTTTCCTCGTAAACGTTACGAGGAACTTACGAGGAAAATAGGCTTTACGACGAACGTGTTTCGACGAAACGCGTTTCCTCGTTATTTCCTAGTAACAGTCCCTTTACTAGGAAATAACGAGGAAAACCCGTCCTAGTAAAAGACGAGTTTTCTTGTAGTGTCTTTCTCTCATTGTTCTTTACTTTTTCATCATATTTTCTTACATGGTATCAGAGCTTTAAGCTCCTGAAACTCACAAAGACTTCCACAAATTCATTCTTAGTTCATTTATCTTTCAGATTTTTAAATTTCTGTCAAAACCAATCTATTATCCACTGGGTAATAGCAAGGTCCATTTGTTTTTCTTCTGTTTTACCTTGGTCATGTTGTTACTCTCTGTGTTTCGTGGCTTATCCTTCATAGTTGTTGAGAGTTTAATATGTTCTTAAGGATGTCTCCGTTCCTCTCTTCATTTCTTCAAAACTGTTAGAAACATCCTTTTGTCCAGCGGTCCAAGGGCTTACCAAGAAGGAAGAACCCACATCCTGTTTTCAAGACAAGGTGTATAACAGTCTAAGGGAGTCAAAAATGCTTCAGCAAGTTGAGAAAGTTTAGTATGCTACTCAGTTCACTTTGAGACTTCTTGACACACCCTTTTACCCGATGGTCCCTAGCTCTTCAAGGCTATTCAAACTCTTCAAGAAGAAGATGGAAACAAACATGGAGCTTCCAGATACCAACCAGGGTCTATCCTTCTCTATCCTGACCATAATGATGAAGAAATCCCTTGGAAGCAAGGGCTTATGGAGTCATTTTACAAGAAAAGCTCCAAAACAGTCTTGTGCAAGTGATTCTCTTTCTCTGTCCAAGAAGAGAACTTCCAGAAAGGTAACAATATACAAAAAGGAAGAAAATAGGGTCTTAAGTGTGAGGAGTCAAAGGAGAAAACACACACAAGGAGGACAAGATGGGTAATGAACCCACATCTCAAACCTGCCAAGTTCAGATGAACCATATACATGGAGGTACAAGGAACTAGCTCAGGTTCCTTGAGTTGTAAGTTAAAACCTCTTTCCCTTGAGTAAATCTTGTGTCTTTATGTCGAGTTTTGTTGAATGGTGTGTTTGGTATCCTAGTGACGGTTCAAAGTTGCTAGAGTTATTCAACCTAGTTTATGTCCTATGATACTTAAGAGTATTGTGTGGTGTTTTTGATGATATTGCAATGCTTTGTTATATACTTGCATGTGATGTTAGAATGCTAGACGAGTTGTCTAGTCTTGTTGTTGCTTTCATGAGTTATAAACTGATTAAGGTGTATTGCATATCGTCATGGTTCTGCCTTAAGATTAAATGCATCTAGATGTTCATGCCTAGAGCTGTTTAAGGTTGATACAATTTCCTAAATGTCGTGTAATGATGAGTTATAATGCTTGAGCATTTAGTGAGTTCGTTTGCATGGATTTGAATTAAATGAGTTGTTTAGATTTTTTCCATTGCATATCTTTAAATATTGTGTGATCTAATACTTGCTTTGAGTTTGCGTGATGCTCAGGAACACAAGAGTGTCAAGAAACATATCAGCTATGAAGTTAAGAGGGAGATCACTGCCTATTGCACAATAATACATGGACGAGTTATCCATAGCCTATTCCAAAGAGGGTAGAGTGGATGTTGTGACCATAGGAGAAAAGTTTACCCATGTTGTTCAGAGCCTGCACAAGATGCATATTCCTGAATCATGGAGATTTGCTCTCATCAGTTGTGTATCTTCGTGGATGAGTTGTTCAAAGTCTATGCATCAGAGCATACACAAAAGATATATATTCCTGAGCATAGAGAGGAGAGTAAACTCATTGAAGAGAAGAAAAGATGGTGACAACTACCTGTGGAAGTTGGTAACCACATTGCCTACATTTCGGAGACTACACATGATGTATATTCATGTTTGATCTAGAGATTACACATGATGTATATTCCTGAGTGTTGAGAGGGAGCTGACTCACTGAAAGAAGAATGGAAAGCTGAAGTAAGATGGCACACCAACAACTTGATGTTAGAACAGTTACCACAAAGACTACAGGACGATACCACCATAGTTTAACCCGAATAACTTGGATATGGGAGACTGAAGAGATTTATCGGAAGTAGCAGACCGACAAGTCATTATGGTGGAAGTTCATGTGGAGAGGCAAGCTGATTGGAAGCTATGAATCAGCACAAGGCATGGAGTTAGAACAGTTACCTTCGGTTGGGAATCTATGGATCAACTTTTACATGGAGTTAGAATATTTACCTTCAGTTGGGACGCTATGAATCAGCCCATAGCATGTGTGTTAGTGCTAAGTACCAACTTTCCAAAGAAGTCCAAAATAAAAACTTGTGAGGTGTTGTCCATGAAGAACCAATTGAATTAAGCGCAAATTGTTTGGTTGTTGAGCTCCTGGTTCAAAATACCCACAAGGGGCAGTGGAGAGGAGATCAAGGGAGGAACCAGTTGGATTAAGTGCAGCTGTAGGGGTGATGCACTTCTAGTTTCAAGACTTAGTGTTTCTCACTTCAAGCTTGGTTCTTCACTCATTTTCTCCGGATGAAGCTTGAGGAAGGGTAATGGTGAGCTATCTTGAAGGTCTAAGTCGTCCATTGCCTAACCTCAGATAATATGGAGGATTCAAGTGTCCAAAAGACACCCCTCATCAGTCCCATTCACTCATATGAAAGGGGAGTAACCAGTTGAATCTTTGAGTTGAAGTTTGATTGGTTTATGCCTTGAGAATTGATGCAAGTGTTTATGCATTGTGTTATAGGTACTTGGATCTCTCTATAATAGAAGATGGATGTTTCTTAACTCCTTTGAAGATGGCGAGTAGTCAGAAGAAAGAGGGAGACAGAAACCAGGGTCTAAGAAGAGATCCAAGAAGTTGATGTGTGCAAGTGGTGGAGTTCACTCTTGCAGAACAAGTTAGGTCATTGTCCAGAATCTAATGAGTCCACAAACTCTATCTCAATCTCCTTAGACTCACTTGCCAATCCCCATGCCTTTTTGATCTCTACTCTTTTCCTTAGCTGGTTTTGTCCCAAAGGGTTTTCTTGGTAAAGTTTTTAAATGAAGGTGTTTCTTCAAGGTTCCAAACTTATCCAAAGATCTCCTATGGTCAAGCTTGAGGGGGAGTGTTAGAATATAGAAAGATGTAGTGGTTGAAATGTTGGAATGTAGAAGGAAGTAGTGGATGAGTTGTTGAAATGTAGAAGGAAGTAGTGGATGAGTTATTGGAAGAAGCTACCATCCACCACTTACCCATCCACAGAAACGCATCCACATAAACTTATCCCCATCCACAGAAGCCTATCCACACAAGGCAAGAGAGTATATTTGAATTTGAAATCTTGGATCCTCAATATGTCACATCAAGTCACTTGCATCTAGATTATCCCTTCTTAATATTGTGTATTTAAACGATGTGTAAGACTAAAAAAAATTTAAGGAGAAAGAATCCTTCAATTTAATCTGTACTCTCTCTCACACACAACAACATTCTCCACTCTCTCTCTCTCTCTTTACTTTTATGGATCAAACTCTCTCTTTCTCTCATTGTTCTTCACTTGTTCATCATCTTTTCTTACAGCATATGTTGCATTGTCGCAGAAAAATCATCCGGATGGTCTTGATCACCCATGTTGGTGTTGTTTAGCCTTTTTTATGTCTGTTAGTTCTTTAAACCTTACTAGCTCTTAGTTGCTAAGTGTAACTAATTCTACTGGTCATGCACCTGGAACGTTAGCTACAGAAAAAAGGATAAAGCAAGTTAGAGGTCTTAGACTAAATTTATAACCAAAAAATAAAGGTAAAAGCTAGTCCCCATCGCAACGGCGCCAAAACTTGATACATTAAAATTGAGTGTTTATTAATGCAAGCTAACAGTGTAGATGTGGTAATTGAGATTTAATTCCAGAAGACCGTTGTTACACTTTATTTCTATGAGATCCTTATCAAGCTAAAATAAATCAATTAAATGGAAATAAAATAATTAAAATAAAGCAAGTAACAGAGTTGGTTTGGTTCAAAATATAAAATAGCTAGGTTCAGGGTGATTCATCGTGATATTTAGAATCATGAGCCACACAACTATTCAGGGAACACAATATAAGCCAATCTAAAACTTAAACAACTAGATAAACCCATTGTCGTGGTGTTTACCAATTTATCAAGCAATCCTAATAACTAAACTGTCGTTTGGATTAGAGAGTGATGACAAGCATTAAGCTTGGATTCAATTGGTTCACGATTTACCTTAACATCAGCGTTCTTTGGCTAAGGACAAATCACCTACCTATGCTTTTTCTAGCAACCTAAAACACTTTTCATGATTAGACTAAACCTATATTCAGATGCTAAATTGGTCAGTTTAACACAAGCAGTAAGATCAGCAATAGATAGAGATTCAAAGAATAACAATCCTATTCGTGTCTAACTCATGGATCTATGATCCCTAACAACCTAAACCTAACAAGTCGACTACTCAGCCATGGAACAAGAAAACACGGAGATAAAGAGTGAATAAAACATGGAATACAACTGCATATAAATAGAAATAGGATTCAGGGGTTTTTTCTTTAAGGCGAGAGAGAGAGATCCTTCTCCCTATACAAAGTAGCAAATCACAATAATCGAAAAGCTCTAGAGTCTTGTTTTTTTGTGTAAAACTACCGTAGGAAATAAAGGGAAAGAGAAAAAAAATATATGGAGGTCAAAGGCGGCTGGGATAAAATATAGAAAAATTAGGGTAAATCCCGAAATAGTATCTTGGTTTTCTTAAATATCGGGAGCAAGACAGTCGGTTGCTCCGGTCACTCGGGAACACTCGTCAGGTTGCTCCGGTTTGTTTTGCGCATGAAACATAAATTCTGGCTCATTTCCTCATGTGTCTCTTCAATAGCTTCCATGCCTACTCCAGACTTGATTTAAATTAAAATGGATTAGAAAGACTCAATAAAGACCTGAAAAAACTTTAGAAAATATATGTAAAATGTGTCAAAAACACCATATATTAACTTTTAATTTTTTTTTTCATCAAACGATCATTCTATTACTCAAGCTTGAGGTGGTCTGGGGAGCCAGACCAGAATAGAACAACCAACAAAACGAATAATTCTGTGAAAAGAACGAGCATTCCTAGCTAATGCATCCGCTTTTCCATTGTGCTTCCTCGGGATATGGCATATCTCAAATCTTGGGAAACAAATTAACAGTGTTTGTATCACCTCCAGTTCTGTTGCAAAGCTCAGCCATTTTTGCGGTTCTGCTACCATTGCGATGATGTCTTTACAATCAGTGCTGAAACGCTGCCAGGACGAGTGTTGAAGCATACATTCCATTGCCCATCTCAGAGCCTCCAACTCTGAAGGGAGGGCCGTCTCTCTCTTTACTAAGTTTCGCATCCCCATAAGTTCAGTTTTCCCATTGTATGTCTTCCACACCCAACCGCATCCGCTGTACTGATCAGTGGCAGTCCAGGAACCATCCACCATGCAAATATTGTCAAGACATAAGGTCTGAACTGTCTCGCCCTCATTCAGTTGTGGATTTTGATTGATCCCCTCGTTGGCATTAAACCACGCGAGACATTCACTTTCTGCATATCGAACTATCTCCATCGGATCTCTATCAATTCCCCTGAATAATTTATCATTCCGAGCCTTTCAGATATACCAGATTATCCATGGAAAAGAATCTCTACTTGAGTCATGTCCAGCTAGCTCGTTCTTTCTCCAGAAAAGGTAACCCATATTAGCAAATATACTCGACATGGGAAATATGTTTTGCCCAGACGGCGTCGAAGATAGAGCCCATACTTGTAATGCAGGAGGGCACTCAAATATAGCATGTGTAACTGATTCCTCCGGCTCCCCACATCTCGGACAATAATTATCACATCTCAAGTTTCTTTAGTTTAGATTCTTTGTGACCGCCACATGTCCTGTTAACAGCTGCCACATGTCCACTCGCCACATCTTCCCTCAGAAGATTCTGAGCTACCCAATAACCTGATTTAACCGTATATTGGCCATTCTTTGTATAACTCCACCAATAAGAGTCTCTGTGATTCATCGTGCTTATGGTTGGGCTCCTGATGAGAGAAATATCTTCCGAGTTAACATAATTTGTCAACAATTCAATATCCCACTCCTTTGAATCCTGGTTTATCAGGTCACTAACTCTCATGTTTGGATGTAGAACTGGAGCAGCCGGGAGTGCCGCCCTAGCTGGTATCGTCGGGATCCAAGGATCCTCCCATACCTTGGTTTCATGTCCAGAATGAATCTTCTGTCTAATGCCCAATAGTAGTAGCTTTCTCGCAGCTGAAATACTATTCCAGACATAAGATGGACAATTAGCTGTCATTACACGCAACGGCGAACTCATCTGGTAATATCTCCCTCTGAGTACCCTGGCCACTAGGGAATCCGGGAATTGGACTAATCTCCATAATTGTTTCGCTAATAGAGTCAAATTAAATTCTTGAATCATACGAAAATCTAAACCACCTTCACTACGGGGCTTGCAAAGTTTCTCCCATTTCGCCCAATGAATCCCTCTTTTGGGTGGATTCAAACTCCACCAGAACTGTACGATGGCACTAGCTAGTTTTTCACACGTTTCCAAAGGGAGCAAAAATGTAGACATCACATATGTCGGAAGTGCTAATAAAATAGATTTAATTAGCACCTCCATCCCGCCTTTGGATAGCCATCTGTCCGTCCAGCCATTAACTCTATGCATCAGTTTATCTTCAAGGAAGGCAAAAATTTTGCATTTGGAACCACTTATATCTTCAGCCATTAACTTTTAATTGATGAGGTAGATGCTTGTGGATATATATTGATATGAGAATTGTTACAAGACGACTCTAGCCGATAACTTTGTCTATTTTATGAGGTTTCATATATGATGATTTTATTGACACCAAATGTGCTTACATCGTATTGAGTCGCCTAACGAAGATCTTTATATAGTGGTTTTACTTGCATCATGCTAGAAAATCTTATATAAGTTTTACTCTATAATTTTGTATGAATGATGCTAAATTATATTTTTGTGACTCGAAAACCCAAATTTGGTATAGTATTATTAATAAATTCTTAACGAAACTATTGGAATAATGAGGTTCCAGTAATTTTTTTTTCTTAGTTTGTCATTTTAATCAGGTCAAAGCATAACCAAGTTTTGAAACAAAATTGAAGTATAATTTTTTTTGTGGTTCATACCTATCTCTCAAACACCTATACAATTTTTTAACCAACCCAGACCTGCAATGATGGGAGTCGAGAATTTTTGTAACCAATTCTTTTTGAATAAAATGTAAAATTATACTTAAATAAAAAATAATTTTGTTTTTATAGTGGATATCTATTAATAATAGCAATCCTGATTAATTTAAACGGTTATGTCTCTTCACTTTAAACGGTTATGTCTCTTCATTTTAAACGGTTATATCGCTTCATTTTAAATGGTTATGTCTCTTTATTTTAAACGGTCATGTCTCTTCATTATAATTTACTCGTGACTGTTTATTACATAAGTTTATTCATATCCATTCATGGTACTTTTATGTTTATAACTGGTTTGATTAGGATATTGTCCTTATATAATAGTCTGACGTCATCAATAATTTCGCCAAACGACATTTAAATTTGTGTCTTCTCCCAAGTAACACCTCTCTTGAACCACAGACCTTTTTACAGTTATTTATCTTCTAAGTATGTGTCTGTTCTTTTTTTTTGGAACACAAATATGTGTCTGTTCATAATAAAAATTGAGTTGATATTCAAACTATTGGCAAAATGTTTATAGTTATTTTCATCATAATAATTGTATTGGTTAAAAAAATTCCATTACGAATGAGTTTAATATATATGCTATTTATTTATTGAATCCTATTAAAAGTAAATGGAACATTTATTAGTCATCTAAGTGAATCTTTGCAAAATTTTAAGTAAATCAATGCAATTGTTTAGTGGAACAGTTATAACTAATTAAGTGAAACAATGTAACTTTTGGTGAATGTAATTTTTAGTGATGAATCATTACAATCTTTGGTAGTGGAGCCATTGTTGGTGATTGTAATTTTTGGTAATAAACCATTGCAACTTTTCGTGTTAACCAACCATTGTAACCCTTAGTCCTTTATATAAGGAGTTGTGGAAATTAGTGAAGAACTCATTATGTTATTCTTGTAGCTTAGTCTATGGTGAAAATTGTTTTTTGAGAAACCGATAAAATTCAAGACTTTTCAAATCTAAATGCTACCTTAACTTCAAAAATGCTATTTGATATCTAATAAAACTGTTAGTGGTTTCAAAAAGGTAAACCTATAATTTGTCAATTTAGTTAATTTTATGTGATAGTCTAGAAGAACATGTTAAAGGATATATATATATATATATATATATATATATATATATATATATAATCATGTTTTCAACCACATATGTATTATATAGTTTCAAAGATTTGCTGTAATAAATTAATTTACCAATTTAATAAATGAGTAGATTGAAATATGTTTGCTAATTAATTATATATATTTAATTATTTTGAAAATTTTAAATAACTTAGCTAAACGAATATATGACATATATCTTATTTGGTAGAGGCATATTTATAATTTTATTACAATCAAACCAATAAACAAAATTTCAAACAAAACATCTCAAAAATATGAAAGAGTTTTTTCCTTCATTGTGGTGTTAGAAAAGTGAAGTCGAACCACTTTACCACCCCATCCCCCTTTCTTCGAATTGAAGTTTTAATCAAGGTTTGGATCCAAAGAAATCAAAGAACATTGCTTGAAATTTGAAACAAAGAAAAAGAGACTAAAAAAAAAAAGAGACTACAAACACACGCACACACATTCTTTATTTAGACAAAAGGGAGCTATCACTCGCCTACGACGAGTTTAGCTCTAGCGTCTCCTTTATTGATCTGAAACTGATCAGCTAAGCCAAAGTGAGCCATCAACAACCAAACGAAGTTAAGAAGCTCTCCACCTCTGCTAAGTTGGGCCACCTGTTCTGTAGCTTTACAATGACTTGCTGCGTAAGATAGCAACTCAACCCATACTTTGCTCAACACTCTCCATTTCCCATCTCCATGACTGCCACTACCACTACTCCCGTCCAGTCTCTTAAGCTCCTTAGCCAACATACTCGCATCGAAAAGAACCGATTTGCTTCGGTCTCCCTTCACATGCATCGGCTCAATATCGTTACTAACCGATAAAATCATGTTGCTCCCTCGTTTCATATCTCTCAGGTTCTTGAGATGTCTTCCTTTGAAGAACCTCTTAGCTTCATCTAAAGTGTCTCTGAATCTTATAGTCCCTATTCCCGCAACTTCCGACATCAACTTAGGTTGCATTATCAACAGATACATCATGTAATCCGATATAATCTTGCTGAACTCGCGGTCGTCCCAACTCTCTCCACTTTGATTCTCCATCTTCTCATCTTCTTCTTCTTGAAAACATAACTCAGTAGCTATATGCCAAAGGAGAAGACTCTGATCATAATCAACATTCGCTACATAACGCATCAATCTCTCAACCTCCTCCAACTTGCTATCCTGTAAAGCCCATTCTCCTCTTGCAGAAGACACTTTCTTTGCACATTCAGGCGTTTCCGCGAACTCTGACTTATGTTTCAGCTCACTGAATATAAAATCCCATTGGTTCCTCGTCATTGGCTCGCTCGATACGAATCTGATCTCGTCTAGATGAGATTTAACACTGAAGATTCGATCAACATAACCCAAAAGTTTTCTGAACACCCAAGGAATCACCGAGAAGAACACAAGGTACAACGGATAAACTGTGAAATAAATCATCTGATTCTTCTTGGACCATCTCCTGATGAAGATTCTGACCGAACTATCAACATCCTTGATCCATCCAGACAGGACCTGGACTCTTCTGATCAGGTAATCGAACATGGACACCACAAACTCCCACACAAACTCACTCCCCCGATGGATTCTTGAGACTTTAGCTTTCAGACAGTATCCAATAAAGTTGAAACCGTAGATCTTACCAGACCATCTCCGCAACAAAAACGGCGTCGTAAGCACCTCGTGCGTGCGCTTTCCTTTGCATGCATGCATCTTCCAACGTGGCTTCCTAAACGCGAGCAGATGGTTGAGCAAAGAGTCGATATAACTCTTATTTTCCACTTGATCATCCTTAAGCTTGCTCGATACCGCGAACATCCAATCAGAGAGCAAGAACAAGACAAGCGAGGAGAGTTCAAGGCCGATACCGACGATGAACAAAGTGTAGGTAATCACAACGTCGGCTCCATGAAAATCCACTGATTTTTTAGGTCTAAAAAGGAAGACAAGGAAGGAAGAAATAAGCGATCCAAACGCAATAACGCGAAACACAGTACCCTTATTCGTATGAAGAATCGCGGTTTTGGTATACATGGACTCGTACAGAA
Organism: Moricandia arvensis; assembly: GCA_905132765.1. Taxonomy (NCBI): domain Eukaryota; kingdom Viridiplantae; phylum Streptophyta; class Magnoliopsida; order Brassicales; family Brassicaceae; genus Moricandia; species Moricandia arvensis. The sequence continues at coordinate 92,660 of CAJHQP010000713.1, forward strand.
ACCCTAGCTCTGATTCAATAAGCCTAAGAGCTTCCTCTGGAGCCAACTCTTTGAAGAAGTCTCTGCTTTCGTCACGCTCACGGAAACTGAAAATTAGGTCAACAACGAGTCCTTTAAAAGTGTTGAAGAATTTGAAAGCGTACTGAACGATTTCGAGATGGCTTAAGGGATCTGGTCCCGGTTTAAGTGTCGGGGGTCTATCGTGCTTGTCTGGTTCGTCGATGAGGACGATGTCCGTTGGGAGGTTCGAGTCTTTTCTTGAATCGTATTCTTCCATGAGCTTGGCGTAGTTAGGGCCAGTGTCTGGTGGTTTACGCATTTGGTCTTTGAACTTGTCCAAACTTGCTGTGTATAGTGCTCGTGTCCTCTCGGTGTACTTTATCACTGCGGTTATGAATAGTAACGCTATTGGTGGCCATAAAGGGTTATCCATTGATTGCACAACCGCATAAACACCTGAAAGGATCATAAACACACAATTATGTACACGTAGATATGGTCCATTGCTTACCACTAACTAAATTCTCACCCGAGAATTATAATTAGTATGAATACATTTAAATTTTTATATTTGTTAAAAAAAGTTATTTTATTATATTATAAATTAACTATGTCATTGAACCCGTTACTTTATATTTTTAATCTGTGTAGTAATTTAGTTATGAATATGAGCTATGTATATAGAAATATTATAGAAATGTTATTTTTTTATAAATAAAAATGAATTAAAATATATTTATAGTAATATTTAATATTAATTGCGAATTTTATAACTTAAAATAAAATATTAAAAAGAATTATATATTTAAATTTAGAATGAGAAGATATTAAATATATATTAAAATGCAATCTTAAAAAAAAAATACTTCAGTATATCTTTTATTATCTTATTTTTTTAAATATTAAAATAATATGTTAGATTAGATTTTACATTTATTATAGCTAAGTTAATTGTAGGAGAAATAATAGGAAATTAAATAAAATAAGTGGTTCAACTATGACTTTTTGTAAGTAGATTTTTTAATATAGATTATGTAATCAAGTACTACTAATTCCAAAAACTAATCTACCTTTAAAACTAAAAGCAAGCTTCATGGTGAGATATCCAAATACAAATACAGTGTCTCATCTATAAAATATCATGATTTCATTTTTTATATATAAATAAATAAATAAAGTTAAATTTAAAACAAAAAGTAAAACCTATACAAAGAAGACATGTTACTAAGAGCACATTAATAAATGTATCTAGCATTGGAATTTACATTTATATGTATTTTTGGAAACCACAATGCTAGATATCTCCGTTGAAAGTGCTTCAAAATAGTTCTAACACGTTTTCTGTAGAGATGTAGGATATCTCTCCTTTGCTTTTTCTTTTTATATTATTTTCTTGATTATATATTGGTAAGAATTCACAGTTGGCAATTTTCTAAGAGCAACATTATCAGAGATAAACTGCATGGGTTTCTGAAAGAAAAAAAAATTATTTCTGAAAGATATTGGTATGATAGTATCTAAATAAATTTCTTTTCCAAAAACACAAGGTGATTTTCTAGTGTTTATGCACGGATATAAATATAATATAAACTATTAACATTTTACATTTAATTATTTGGTAATTTATGTGTATGATTTATTTAAATAATATTATATTATTTTAATTAAACATGTAGTTTGGATATAATATCTAGTCGATTTAGTTATTACTTGCGTATATTAAATTGTACTTCTACAAATATAATTATAGTATTTTGTGCTGAAATATATTAAAATTTTGATTTTTTTTTTGCATCTAGACTTTTGACTCTTGGTATAAAAATAGACTTTTTAAAATTACTCAATAATGAATTATACTGAGTTACACATATTTTTTGCAAATCGAAGCACAATTACTTTTGATTTTAGGTAAACTAAATTTAATTAGTTTTATTTATTGCTTTATTTCATTTCTTCATCTTAAATATGTATATATACTTTCATAAACTCCTTTTTATAATTTTATATTGTGGATTTTTAAAATAGTATAAAAACTGAAATGATAATAAATACAAAATTTTATAAACGAACATTATTGATAAATTATGAAAACTCATGAACGGATATCAATATTTACAAAAACATTTTTTTTGTAAAACTCTAAGTAAATTTATACTTAGATGTATAAAAATAAATTAAAAGTAATATAAATATTCTTAACCATAAAATTTTATATTGGTATGCATTCTTATTATAGGTATATTATGTTGTATAAATATAAAAATATAAAAACAATTAAGCATTACAGAAAATTTTATGGTATATTAGTTTTGATTAAGGTTTGTAGATTTTATATTTATGTAATTTTATTAATGAATTTGAAAAAATAAAAATATAATTAAAGACACTATGCAAAAATTAATAAACATCTCAATAGTAGCAGTTATAAAATATTTTTAGTTCATTAATGATATTTTAGTATATTCTATTTAGATTACTTTTTGTAATAATAGGATAAAATAAAATGATATAAATAAAATATCCTTGTTCATCTCAAAATATATATTATGCTGTATAAAAAGGAAATTAAAATTAAAATTTAAAATATAATTGACATGTTTTAGAAAATAAATTCTTGTAATGCCAATAATATATAATACTTAGTTTATTAAGGGTATTTTTGTAACTAACCCTCATAAAAATTAATGAGAATGCGACAAGTAAGAAACTGATTTTTCAAATAATATTTAGAGATAATAAAAAAAGTTATATGAAAGAGAAAACATATTTTGTTAAAGGGACTCTTTGATTGAAAAATACACTTGCTAAATATTTTTTGCTAAAAAAACACATCTATTTTTCAAAGATTAGGAACATAAGATTAGATAACTCTATATATTAATATAATAATCTCTACAACCCTATTTTGAAAAACTTCGAGTATGAACAACTGTGAGTTTTCCCAAAAGGTTTTTAAAAAGCCAATAAAGAACTGAAAAGATAGAAAGAGAATGAATAAAGTAAAAAAAAACATTTTCTTAAAATCTTGCAAAAATAAGTGACATTTCCTTATTTTTGCAAAGTCTTAAATTAGTATCTTCACAGATAAGAATTTATGATATTATTAATTTTCTTAGAGTAACCTGAACACCAAAGTATTTTAAAATATGTTCTCAGCAAACTTATATTAGTTTTATTGTAGTTTATTATCTAACTAAAGGTTTTTTTCTTTTGAATAGTAAACCAAATATACCAAATAGCTGCCAGATTAGCATCTTCACAGTTTCTGTAGTGTCCATTTCCCTTATTTATCTTATTTTGTTTTATTTATTTTTTACTTAAGAACTTCACCTAGACATAAACTTAAGAACTTCACCTAGACATAATGGGGGGGGGGGGTTCTTAGTGGTCCGGGCCCATTAAATCCTTAAGAACCACCTTTTAAACCTCCTAAATAAGAATCCATTTTGCTTGGGTTCTTTTACTGTTCACGGGTCCCACTGACACGTGGCGACCCGTGATTAGTCTGTTTTTTTTTTTTAAAGAATAAATAAATAAATAAATAAGAACCCCATAAGGGATTCTAAGGTTAATCTTGGCGTAAGAGTGTCAAAATGAGCCAACTCGCTCAGTTCAGCTCATAGTGAACTCACTTCATTCATGAGGAAGCTTAGCTCTGCTCATTAATTATATGAGTTCAATATACAAATTCGAACTCAGATCATAAGTTAAATGAGCTAACTCAAGATCAAATATAAAATAAAATAATAAAATATTTCATAATATAGTTGAAAATTTAATAATTAAAAATCCAAATATTAATATTAAATACTGAATAAAACCAATACCTAATATTTAATTAAATCAAAGTTTAAAAAGTGGTCCAAAAAATTATTCCACATAAGAGTCTTGAGATTAATCTTCCAAGTCCTCACCTATTCAAATCATAAAGATATATATTATGCATGAGAGTCATAGGAATATTTTGTTTTATATTTTAATTATAGTGGTATATGATATGAGGATTGATATCAATATTTTTTACATATATATATATATATATATATATATTAAAAAAATGTTTGTATTTTAATGTCAGAAGATAAATATGATTAATATAGAAATTATTTTTCCTTATATATATATATGTATATTAAGTGTAGAAACGACCAAACTCATAAGTTAACTCATGTTTATTATATATCGTTCATCTAACTAATTTAAGCTCGATCATTAAACTTATTTATTTATTAAATGAGCTTAAAACCAGAGTTACTGTTTGTGAAAAAACGAGCTGAGTTGAGCTGGTTTATGAGATATAATTCATTTTGACACTCCTACCTAAATATAGTGTCTCAACAAAAATGACGGTACCTAAAACCATGGTTCTTCAGAATAGCATCAGTAAAATGGTGAAGTCTCACAATAATTCCACTATTTCACGAATATATAGCCATTGTAACTGTGTAAGCTATTTTGCATTTTGGATTTGTTACTTGGCTACTTGGTAACTACTGCTATATCGTATCCAACCACACTTACCAGCAAGCGCTTGAGATACGAGGCCAAACAAATGACGTGCCCATAAGGCATTATCCTCGAGGGCCAAGGCAGTTATCGTGTCCGGACCACCAAGATGCAACAACAAGAACGGTGCCCACAGAGCAAGTAGCTTCTTGTTCTTCGGAGGATCATCGGGTTTTGGTTCCTTTCCTTGGTTCTTCGTGATCTGAGCCACCGCATAATTAGCTGTCCAATCCGCTAAAAGATACGCTGTCCATAGAATCATAGCGAGCAGTTTCTTCGATGTACGTTTTCGCAGCGGTGCAAGGAAGATAAGAGACGTTTGGAACACCAGAGACAGTATTACAAGTCCCCTGATGTTCCATTTGTCTAAGATCTCTTTGACTGCTGGTGGTATCACTCGCATACTGTTCTTACTCTCTTTTTTGTTGTTGTCTGAAAATACTTAAGCTCGTTAAGTATCAAGTTTAAGTTCCATGTTTCTCACTCAGGGTACATAATATATACTAGAGGATTAGAATAATTGTTAGTAAATAGAGATTCTAAATGAAGCTATTTACTACAACGTGAATCATTTTCTCGTTTTTGCATTCCTTTCTTATATTCCACGCTAACTTTAATCATTGTTTTTTGTGTCAGAATAAAATATTCTTTCCTTGTTGATAATAAAATCAAGAAATTTACACTTTAGTCTTGCACACACGTTACTTATAATGGTGCAAGAATTTTCTTTGTTTAACAACTTAACTTTTACGCATGAGCGAAGTGAAAAATGTTCTTAAAACATAATCAGAAATAATCTAATAAGAATAAAATAAAAACCATAATAGTATTTTGATAGAAAGTAATCACTAAAAAAACTAATAATAACAAGACTAATAATAGTACCGAATTTTTGACCACTTGTGAATAATTTTATGTATACCAATGAATAAAACAACAAGACTAATAATAGTAGTTATTGAATAACTACTAATAACTAAAATAGTTCTGAAAATGAACTTAAATTTAACCTAAAACATATAAGTTAATTGGTGGAATTTGTCAAAAATGACCTAAAACTTGATTATGACTGCTTAAAGTGTATCTCAATTTCAATCAAAAGCAAAAATAACTCAAAATGTGAAATTACAATCATCTCTTTATGGCTGAACAAAAATAATATAACAATTTTTACGATTATCACCTTGCGAAGTCTTCTCGAGTTATTTAATCTTAAAATAAATTTAGAAAATTCATAAAAAATATTTTGATGGAAAATAAATTGAAATAATGTAATTATAAATAATTCTGAATATCTAAATTTTATTTACTAAAATTGAATTGTTTTAAACATACTTAAGTGAATATATGTTGTAAGTCATGTTTGTCTTAGTTTAGAGTTTGATAATATATGTTGTAATATTATTGTATTTTTATGGTTAGATTTTAGAATCTAAGCATTAATTTTTTTGACATTTATGTTTTTAATTTTTTATATATTAAAAACTTTATAAGTCGATCTTATGTTTAATAAAGTGTTTGTTACTAATTAGTTAGATATTTAATTTTAGGGTCTAGAAATTTTTTTGGGAAGTATTCTAGTGAAATGTATGCATTAGAAGACTTCTTGAGAAGTTTTTCGGAACATATAACAATTTAGGATATAGGAGATGTTTGGGAAGTCTTACAGTGTAATCTATATTAGAAGATTTCTCAAGAGTCTTTCGAACCGAAAATATTTAACATAATTGAGATTTTTTTTCTCCTTATATAACGAAAGTTCACACATTCTCTCTCTTCGTCTCAAATGACTGCAACAAAAATGTAATGTATCTCACTCTGAAACTCTCCTATCTCTTTGAACTTGAAGACACTAAACTTTCTATCAATTTTCCATTTTTTCTCATGTCTTTTTCATTACTTTATCTTATTTATGCAGATTTTTTATTTTATGGTTCTCATCTTCTACTTCTTTAAAGATAAATTTATAAATTTTGGATATGTATTTTGTGTGTGCTATATGATAGATTCTTATAGGTTTAACCTAATATGACTATTATATGTAATATACAAGCATACAAATTTATTTTTGAAGTTTTTATCTGTTTTGAAATCATTTTAAAGTTTTTTGGATATGCAGGTTTTTCAGATCTATGTCGGGCTTTAGATTTCAATAAGACTTTTGGAGAAGTTTTCTAAAGAAATCTTCTTGAGAAGTCTTCTGAGACGAATAATAAATAGAGCATTTAGAAGGTTTTGGGAAGTTTTCTACTGCATTTTATGTAAATACTTTCCAAAATCTTCCAAACCAAAAGTATTTAACCTAATTAGAATTTTTGTTTGTTTATATAAAGAAAAATTATAAATTTTCTCTCGTCCTCTAAAATAGCTGCAGTAAAAATCTAATGTTTCTAACTCTGAAATTCTCCAACGTCTCTCTAATCTCTTTGAACTTGAAAACACCAAACTTTATATTAATTTCTCATCTTTTTGTCTCATATCTTTCTCACTACTTAATCTTGTTTTGCATATTTTTCATTTTATATTTTTAATCTTCCACTGCTTTAAAGGTAGATCATAAATTTTGCATATGTATTTTTTTGTGTGTTTGTTTGTTAGATTCAAAAAAGCTATAGGTTAAACTTAATGTGATTGCTTTATCTAGTATTTAAGCATAAAAAACTTTATTTTTGTTTTTTTTTTCAATGTTTTGAAGTTATTTTAATGTTTTGGATATACATGTTTTTTCAGATTTGATTAGGACTATAAATTTCATTAGCAGACTTCTCGGAAGACTTCACGCAAATTAAGCAGAAAACTTACAATTTAAGCGGAAAACTTAATATTTAAGAAATTTTTTACCGCGAAATAGAACTAGAAGGCTTTTCTAAAAGTCTTCTGATTCCTAGTTGAAAATTTTAGACCTCATTTATGGTTAGAATACTATTGTTTTGATAGTTTATATGCTATTGTAAATAATATATCCACTTTGTCTCTAGTCTATTAAAAAATATTTTCTTATTGCTTACTTCAGTAATTGAAGTTCTTGTAATCATAAATATTATCTTCATTGTTAATATTTTGGTTGTGCAAATTAAAAAGAGAGCTTATAATAATATAACAGTTGACACAAATTCAACCTAACAAACATAACAATAAGTTCATAACACAATAATATAAGTTCTAAATCATAACTAACATAACCATAAGTTCATAACACTAAATATGATTAGATATAAGACTTTGAACTTACTTAAATCTCATGAATTATACCTTATGATCTAAGAAGACACTTAAAACCATATGACTTGATATGATGAAATTACTTAATACTCTTGAAATTACAAGTTCTACAAAAACTAACAGCGAAAACTTCTCCAGAATTCTTCTCCCAACTCTCATTAGTTAGAAACATTAGTAAACATGAATATCTGTAACCTTCTAATTATCACCAATTAAGTTATGAATTTCATTTGAGAGCCTCAATATTGACTAATATACATGAAAAATCAAGAATGTTTTTAAAATTTTGTTCTATAGAAGCCTTCCATTCAAGTCACTTTTACAATTGCAAATTTAAAAAGAAAGACATTTAGAGAAGTTTAAATTTATAAATATTGGGTTACTTTTGTTTTTGAAAAAATTCTCGATAACACCCAAGAAGACTTCTCTGATAAGAAGGTTCATTTTGCAATTGACCATTTTTTCAGATATTTAAATTTTCCAAAGAAGACTTTCCAATAAATCTTCTTACCATCACATGAAGTCTTCAACGTGTTGCGAGAAGTTTGCGTAGGTTAGTTTTGCAATTAACTATTTTGACTTTTTAAGAGAAGACTTCTTAAGAAGTCTTATAATTAATATTAAATATTCAATTTTTTTTGTCAATTGCAAAACTAACATACGTAGACTTTGTGCATGATTTTGAAGACTTCATATGACGGTAAGAAGACTTCTGAAGAATCTGTAGAAGCCTTTCCGGAGAAGAATTCTACAGATTCTTCTTTGAAAGGTCAAATATTTGCAAATTTTCGGTTAATCACAAAACTAACATGCTTATCAGAGAAGAATTTTGTAGTTTTCTCTATTTTTTTGTTACAAAAAAGTTAGAAGACTTCTATATAAGTCTTATACAAAAAACAACTAAAATAGTCAATTGCAGAAGTAACCGGCCATAAACTAGAGTACTTCTCTATCAAGAAGAATTCTCGAGAAGTATTTTTCGCGAAAATATATGAAAAATCATTCTTAGATCCGGTAAGATTCGTGTTTAGTTTTTCCAAGTACACATAACTTCTTAAAGAAAGTTCCTAACTCGTTCCTGGCCAAGAAACATTAACTTGAGTAACTCCAATAAGCTTATAAATTCCAAATAAAAAATTGGGATTTTCGAATGAAATGAGAGAGAAAGTGAGGGAGAAATGACTTGTGTTTGTAAGAAATAAGGATATGAAGGTGTAGATGTCGGTTTTATGTGCATTTAGAGCTTGAAATTGGTTGTTTATGGTGGTATGTATATTGATGATAATGGCAATTTTTCAAATAAAAGAGGAAGATGAATATGATAGAGTAAAACAATCATTTTTTCAAAAACAAAATATGACAATTTCATGAATAGCCTTAACTTATGGGGGTGGATAGAGCAAATAAATATTCCCAAAAATGACAGATTACTTTTGGATTGACTTTGAGTTTTAGGTCATATTAAAAAAAACCCCAATTAAATTTAAATTATAATAGTCTTTATATTCTAAACAAAAATTCCAAATTAAAAACATTCTATATCATCATTAATTTTTGTGGATTTATAATAGATAGTATTAATATTGAATGAAGCAATTTTTCAGGAGGATCATCTTATTTTCCCAAACCCGCTAACTTTCTCGAAACTTAAGTTTTTTCCTGCAAAAGAAACAAAATATTTTACTTCCGATTTACAAATACGGGAATTTAGAGGCATGTAGATAAAAATATTAAGTCCATACATATAATAAGTTAATGGTTATGATATTGTTTATATTTTAAGTATTAATGACAAAACTATCATGCACGTGTGTTTTCAATAGCCAAGTGTTTTTTTGATATTCTATCTATTGTTGTGAAGATTACAAATGAAACAGAACTTTGTGCGCATCATAGATCACTCATCTGAAGAATGAAATAATGAAACAAGAATCATTTAGAGGAAGCAGAAACGACAATGGTTCAAAGAATGGTGATGAGCGGAGATCGGCCGTGGTTTCGTTCGTGTCACTCGAACACAGCAATGATCAATACATCAGTCTGATTATCGAATTGTTCATTTGCTTTCATTGCTTTAGAAATGAAAACTTTGGAGAAGATAAACAGTTACTATTGTGATGTACTATTCTATTTTGGTATGAAACATCATAAAATAGAACATAAAAATGTTTCTTTTAAGTGTTTTTGTTATGTTTCATAGTATTAGAGAAACATTCAAGTGATTAATGATTTGATGATTAAAATCACCTGTTCTATTACACCTTTAGATTCTTATCCATCATCTTTGGAGAAAAAGAATAATTCAAACTAAATGTAATATTTGTTTTTTCTGTTCTATGTTAGAAACATAAAATAGAAATGTAAATTTACAATCTCTCCCTCTCCCTTTCCTCTCTCCCTCTCCCCCCTTCCCTCCCTTCCCCCTCCCCCTCCCCTCTCTCTCTCTCTCTCTCTCTCTCTCTCTCTCTCTCTCTCTCTCTTCTCCCTCTCTCTCTCTCTCTATCTCTCTATACAGTTGTATTGCCATATATAATAATTGTGTCATTTTATATTATTATCTTTGATAATATAGAATAACTTCCAACTTCTTACGAAACAATGAGTTTCCAATAGGTGACTTCCCCTTAAGTGCACAAATTTATCATATGTTTCTTCTCGCATCGAACAACACATTCTCGAAACAAATACAACCTATGTATGATAATTGCTTCTACAAAACATATGGTGATATGTTGGGTTTAGCTATTGTCTATACTATAGAATGTATACTATAGTATGGTTTTTCATACGTTAGAATAACCTTAGTTAAGTGTGTATACAATTCCTCGATAGTAACTTCCAACAATTTCGTAGCCCTTAATTTCATCAGTTTTATCATATGTTTTTCTTTCTGCGAACTATACATTCTCGCAATTGTTACAGTTCATGTGTAATACCTTCTAGGGTAAAACATTTTTAATTTGGAGGCGCTAAGTATAGTTTCCGTTTCAGACTATACTACATGTTGTACACTATAATACTGTTTGGCACAAGTTCTCTTACCCTTGGTTAAGTGTATATATGTTTCCTATATATTAGAATCCAATATTTTCGAGCACTTTAAGATCATCAGTTGTATCATGGTTTTCTTTTGCAATCAATATAGAACTTGTGCCAAAGACTTACACTTTCTACTTTAAAGTTTTGTTCACATACTCAAACGTTTATTTCATGCGAGTTGAACTCAAAAACGAATACAATACCTTTGTTACTATATTGTGCATCACAAACAAAATAGTTGAAACATATATGTCTTCTAAATAAGTTTACTATTAATTATTTTGTTGACAACACACCCAATAAATGCAATAGATGCTACTTACTTCAGCATCCTTGTAAAGGGAAATACAATAATCCACAGTTGTGTGGGCCTAGTACTAAACACACACGAATATTTATAACCATAAATATGTAATTTATTCTGAATCATTCTAAACTACAATGTTTATAGTAGAGTACATAATGTTTGGATACCTGACCAACTTTGTTCATATGTTTATTGTATAGTTAATTACTTTGATGCCGAGTTCGTCAATGGAGTATTGACGTAAGTGTATTGGCTTTCTCATCTGAAAACAACTTGTTCTTATTATGATTTATGTGTATTGGCCATTCGGTTGTTTCTAGGACTATACTACCATTATAAGAAAACAGGGACATAATGACTACCAAAAGTCGTTATGTCGTCGTAATCAGCCGATTACGACTACATAAGGACGATTTGTCATTTGTTGTTAGCCGCTCGTCGTAATGCATCAATCATCGTAAATTCGAAGTAAAATGTACAACAAACTGAATTCGTCGTAAACAAGACGTAGCTATAATCGTCGTAAGGTCGATGTAAAATTACTTCCATACATTAGACGTAAATTAGACGTAAATATCGTCATTAAGTCGAGTAAAGTTTATGTTGATTTAACAAATGCTTTCAAAGTAAATTAGTCGTAAATATCATGACTAATTAACATCAAATATCGTTGTTAATTACATGTAATAGTACATCTACTTAACGTCGAATTAATCAATTTTTATAATAAAATTTAAATAATAAATAAAAATTTCATAAAATATTAAAATTCAAAAAATAATTATTGAATTCAAAAAATTTATAGAAATTGCTAATTATAAATAATAATAAAATACAGTCACAATATTCAAAATATATATTATACAAAAGAAAAATTAAAAACATAGAACCTAAGAGTTTAGGTCATCGAAGAGCTGCGAACTATGTTGTTCCGTCTGTCGCTCTATGTCCAAATGTTCTTCAGGAGTGGAGTTGGTGTTCATGGTTGGACGAACAGTCCGCCACATCTCTGCTAGTGCCGGGTTTGTGTCAGCAATAAGATCAAACATCGATGACATTGCCCTAATTTAGTTCATGTTGGCAGCGTCGTTCGTCTGGAGCTAGGCAATGACCTGATGGGCCGCCGCTAATTCTTGTTGGACCCGAGTTTTGGTTTGCCTTCTTGCAGCAAAGGCAGCTATCACACTCGGGACATCGTTTACAAAACCGTGTCTGACCATCTATCCCCTTCTCTTTGGGGCAACCTTCAATTAAAAGAAAATGAATGAATATAAGTAAATAAAATTATAAATTATAGTTTGAATTGAAAACTAAAATATAACGAAGGCAATAAAAATTTAACCTGCTCAAAATTTTTGTCCTGCTCAACGGTGGACAACTAGACCGGTGGAGCATCCAGATTTTGCTGCGACAACTGAGTCTGGACCTCCTGGACCTGAGTCTCTACTTCGTTGTAGATCCTCCCCGCTCGAGCATCTACAAACGTCCCATCCTCCATGCTGGTGTATGATCCTGTAAAGGCGGGAAATAGACGGTGGTGCTCCTTCCCGCTCAGTCTATAAAAATTGGAAATGATAAATAATTACATATTGTATTTAAATAATTAAATAAGTTATATTGAATTAAAATAAATAAATAAATGAAAACTTACAATTTTTAGGGCTACCCCAGCGTGTGAGGTCTGCCCAGAAGTGTGGACCGAGGGCAAATTTCCCTCTGCATCACGCGTCAAGCGGGCGGTGGAGCAGTCTAGCGACGTTCGAACTGACTTAGGCATATTCCAATAAGCCTTCAAGTCATTCCAAACGTAGTTGCTGATGTATGCGGGTTTGGCTACATCCCTGTAAACCCGCCACTTCTCCTTCCAGTCGCAGACCGTGTTTTTTAGGCGGTCCATCGCCTTAGCGTTGAACGATGGCTTCACCTCCTCGTTGAGAGTAATCGTCCAATTCCATTTTTGCTGGAAAAAACATCAAAAAGGTTATAAATAAATTATAAATCTAAAAAAGTTTTTAAAAACTAATATTTATGTCTTACCGCAAAAAACTTGTACCAAGTTCTCCGAACATGGTCAGGCGTAAGAGATTAGTTCGGATGTGGTTCCCGGAAGTTTGCCTTGATGATATCCAAAATACTCCGGCCTAGAAAATTGTGCGTGGTAAACCTTCCAAAAATTGTGAAAAAACTATTAGCAAATTTGTTATTAAAATTGCAATTAAAAATTTAATAAAAATTTATTAAAATTTAATTACCATAAAGTGTTTGGTGGTCAGCTGGGGTCAATCCTCATCAAACCTTCTCGTCCCGGCATCTCAAGAATGTCTTCCACGTTAATCTAGCATACGGAAAATCTGGTGGCACCATCAAATCCGGATGGACACCTGGAGGACATGGGGCAGCTGCATGCTCATCAGGAGTTGCGGCATGTTGAACAGGAGCAGGAGCATGCTGTAGAGGAGGCTGATATGGAGCAAGAGGCACAAACATGGGATGGGGAGGAGGAGGAGGAAGATAAGCCATAGACGGGGATCTTCCCTGAGATTGGCTCTCAGGGACAAATTCATGTCCGGCCAATCCAGTGCCGAATCCAGTCCCGGATCCAGTCCCAGAGCTAGACGCAGAAGTATCGTCATTCCCTCCAAGAAAATTATCTCAATACGAAGGTCTTGCGTCCCTAAGACTTTTTCTTCCGCGAGGTACTGAAGGCGTACTCATAGTGTCGATCTGTTTAAAAAAAGAACAAGTATGAGTTAAAAAAACAAAAATTTCAGGGTATACTAATTAATTCCATCCTAAAACTAATCAAACCTAATCTAATTCGTTCTAAAACTAACCAAACCTAATCTAATTCCCCTAAAACTAACCACCTAAACTGAAAAAAACTAAAACATACCTGGAAGAAGTTAGAGAGAAGTTAGAGAGAAATCAGAGAATCTAAACAACAACTAAGAAGGGTCGACTGGTCGTGGTTTATATAGGAGATAGGTTGACGATGTAATGTCGTCGTAAATTACGACGAAGTTAACTCAATGCGCGTTTTTGCGTTACGACGAAGTTAACTCGACGCACGTTTTTGAGTTACGAAGAATTAGGTACTAAAACAAATTACGACGAATTAGGTTCTATGCTTTACGACTACTTAGGAACGATTGTGTAATAAACATAAAAAGGAACAGTTACCCGAACAGTTCTTATCGAAATTTTTTTCTTATCTTCGATAAGAAATGTTCTGGTGACCGTTCGTTTTTCTGGGTCAATGTATTTAAGGGAACAGTGACCCAAACCGTTCTTATCAATCCCGCATAGTTAATAAGTTATGCATAGCTAATAAGCTATGTGGAGTTGATAAGAAGTGTTCGAATGACTGATTACATTCTTTGTAATTTGCAATTTAGAATGCAAGAGTTTAGTGCATATTTATAGGAATTAGATGTATTTGTAAATCAGAACTAAATTACGACGAATTTAACTCGGCCCATGTTTTAGGTTTTACGACAAAGTTAACTCGACCCGTGTGTTAGGTGTTATGACGAAGTTAACTCGACCCGTGTGTTAGGTGTTACGAAGAGTTAACTCGACCCGTGTTTTAGGTGTTACGACGAAGTTAACTCAATTCGTGTAAATTAGCATCTACCTTACGACGAATAGGTTTTAACCCTAAGCCCCAAACCCCAACCCCTAAATCTTCTAACTTAAAAAATTACTTCTTACTTATAAACATCCAAATTTCCTAAGCACAAACATGTAATAATACTTATTTTAACTTGCAAAATCTTTAAAACATAAAATTTGTTACACAATTAAAAAGATTATGCAATAATGTAACATAAATTCACTCGTTCTCGGAATCATCACTCGGTCATCACTAGGATAATCTCTTTCTTCAAATTTCATCTTCATTGGCTTCATCCACGGTATCTTCTTTCATATCCCTGGTTTTGTGGATCAACAAGTAGGATTTCATATGTGGGTTGTTCAAGTATTCCCACTTGATTTAAGAAATCTTTTTGTAAAGGCGGTTGTTCATCATTTAGCTCTCACCCGCGAGGTGAGACCTTCATAGTGGCTAGCCAAGATATTCCAGATTGTCTGATCCTTGGGTATAGAATAAAACAAACTTGATCTGCTTGAGATGCCAAAATGAAGGGTTCAAATTTGTTGTATCTCCGTGTAGCATTAACGTCCACAACTCCAAACTTTCTATACCGAACACCTATATTTACCGTGGGGTCAAACCAATCACATTTGAAGAGGAGGCATTTCATCTTCACTAAATCGGGGAATTTCACTTCAATCATCTCTTTTAAGATGCCATAGACATTTTTTTCACCTTTGACACATATTCCATAGTTGACTGTTGCTCGACGACTTCCATATTCATAAGTGTGGAAAGTGTAACTTCGAGTGAAATACATAGATGCTGTGGTGACTTTAGCGATCAGACCTTGTAGCAAATCGTGAAACTACGTTGGGAAGAATGGATCATCATAATCAACTTGTAATTTTTATAAAATCAATTAATATTACCTTACTAATTATATTAATTAATTAAAAAACTTAAACTTATTATATTGTGTTTTACACCTGCGTTTTTAACCTCGCCACGAAATGTTGCTTTTTCCTTTTGTTTAGATCATTGGTTGATATTTCTGGTAATCAACAAGTTGATTAATTAAGGTACAACAATAATTATATACTTGGTAACATTAATAAATTGCGGAAGTATCTAAATTTAATTAATTACCTTTCAAATGACTGCATCTTCTCGCAGTTAATGAGTATATATGTGTGGGCACTATAGGCGTCATCTGCACTCGACCACCAAACTTCCTTAAGCTTCCCACCTAGACGTCCAACCTAACAGAATATGTCTGGAACACCTTCTACAACATATGTCGGCATAACACCACCATCATCATATATGCTAAGAACCTTTTTACGTGTCCGAACTTGTAATCCAAAGTAGTATGACGTGAAGTGAGATGTTTCCTCAGTCAAACTACCAGCAACTATTGAACCTTCGACCCTTGCAAGATTTTTCACTTTCCCTTTCAAATGTTTCATGGAATGCTCGTAAACGTACATCTATCCGTAACGAACAGGCCCATGAAGCAAAGCCTCATGCGAGAGGTGGACAACTAGATGTTCCATGACATCAAAAAACGACGGAGGGAAGATTTTTTCCATATTGCTCATTAGGATCGTGATATTCTCATCAAGTTGTCTAATCACATCTTTCGTTAAGGTACGTGTGCTAAGATCTCTGAAAAAACTCCAATGCCTGCATATATATATATATTATACATTGTACAATGATATTTATAATGTCAGTTTTCAACTTTGATCAAATCCGATAAGTAATTTCTATAACAAGGTAAGTAGTTTGTTACCTGCAAGCGCTTCGTGGACATTTTTTGGAAGCAACTACGCAAATGCAAATGGTAGTAATCGTTGCATAAACACATGACAATCATGACTTTTCATTCCACAAAAACTTTTGTCCCTGCTCAACACATCTTGATAGATTTGAAATGTACCCATCTAAAAATTTCACATTTGTTGCCACCCTCTTGAACAACGCCGATTTTGCTTCTGATGACAATCTGAAAATGGGAACCAGAACTTTCCCATTGCTTTTGATATGCAGTTCACTCCTACAACATAATGCAGACAAATCCAACCTTGAGTTCTTATTATCTTTTATCTTCCCCGAGACGTTTAATAATGTGTTGATGATGTTGTCCAAGAAGTTTTTCTCTATATGCATCACATCAAGATTATGTCGCAAAATCATATTCTTCCAGTATGGAAGTTCCCAAAATAGACTCTTCTTGTGCCAATTATGTTGTGTCTCGTAACCATCAGGCATGTTTGCAGGAGTATGTCAATTACCCCTTTTGCGGACCGTTTCTTGTGCACCATAATAATCAATATCATTCTCGATTTTCTCTCCAGATAAATATGGTGGAGCAATGTCCCGAACAACCACTTTAGATCTGAACAACGTCTTGTTTCTTCGGTACGGATGGATGATGACATAAATATCTGAAGACAATCAAACCAAGACGTCTTCCTACTGTAATTCAGCTGAATGCGCTTTTTTCCCCATACAATAAGGACAAGCCATCCTTCCATGTGTAGTCCAACTTGATAACATCCCATTTGCAAGAACGTCACTGATGGTCCACAAAAGAAGTGCTCTCATTGTAAAGTTTTTTCTCGTTGAACAATCATATGTCTCCACTCTTGTTGACCACAATTCCTTCACTTCTTCTATCAGAGGTTGTAGAAAAACATCGAGGGACCACTTTGGATGCTTGGGCCCGGGTATCAATATACTCATGAAAAGATTTTTTTTTCCATACACATCTTTGGTGGAAAGTTGTATGACGTCATGATGATTGGCCAAAGTGAGTATTGTCTTCTAGACATTCCAAAAGGACTAAATCCATCTGTGCACAGCCCAAGATAAACATTGCGAATGTTTCTTGCAAAATTAGGGTGTGTCGAATTCAAGTGCTTTCAAGCTTTCGCGTCGGAGAGATGATTGATCTCGCATTCCTTCTGAGTATGTTCTGCATGCCATCTCATCGCTCATGCAGTCTTTTTAGATTGATATAATCTCTTCATCCTATCCGTAATAGGTAAGTACCACATCCGCTGGTACAATATCCTATTCCGACCAAGTCTTTGCGGTTTATATCGTGGTTTCTTGCAAAATCGACACTAATAATTCTGCATCTTTCCTCCAGTAGATCATGCAGTTATCTATACAAACATTTATCATCTCCGACGGTAAACCAAGACTAGGCACAAGTTTTTGAATCTCATAATAAGATTCCACACACAAATTCTCTTCAAGAAAATACTCTTTAAACAACTCACCCATGCATCCAAACAAACTTCAGATAAGTTATAATCAATTTTTATATTCATCATCCTAGCTGCCAATGCCAATTTAGAAATACATTCTCTACAACCTTCATAAATAGGCTGATTTGCTGCTGCTAGCATTTCATAAAACCTTTTTGCATCCAAATTAGGCTCATCTACATTTTCTTGTACTTCCTCTAGATTTTCAACTTCGCCAGCAACTACTAAGGTTGTTTCACGAAATGCATCTATAACGATATCATGCATCCTATCATTATCTACTACTTGATTCTCCTAAGGTTAATCAAAATGCATTTCAACCCTATTACGATTTTCTTCAAACTGATTACTGCTACTAGCTTCATTCTTACTATCACCCTTCCCATGGTGATACAAAATGTAGTAATTTGAGGTAAATCCTTTATTTACTATATGTTTCCAAACTGTTCACTATGAACAAACTTGGTATTTTTGCATTTACGACAGGGACATAACATTTTACCCGATTCTTTTGTGAGAGGTGTGGTTCCTACTTGTTGCATGAATATCTCCGCCCGTTCAGAAATTTGTTTCTCACAACTCCTGTAGAATCTTTATGTGCATACATCCAACTCCAAACCTCATAGATATTGCCACCATGAGACATTTTTTACTCTTTTCTCGTTTTTTTGTGTTTCTTAACAATGAGAGAGTAGAGCATATTTCTAGGGAATTTTCTATTTTGATAGGTGGGAAGGTTACAACAAATTTTCTTCCATTTCAAAAACTTTAGACGTACATCAGAAGTTAAGTCGAAGCAAATATTATGTAGTAAAATAGTCGGTATTTTACTTCAATTTTACATCAATTTCAAAATTCGTCGTAAAACATAAGTTATCTTGGTTCTGTTTAACGACGATTTGTAATCGATTTAATTTTACTTCTTGTTTGTGACGATTTTTGAGCTCGTCGTAAATGTGAAGTAAATTCGACATAAATTTACGACTACCTAGATTCGTCGTAAAGTTTAGTCGTTACTGTCATGTTTTCTTGTAGTGTACAATATTTTTAATATAGTTCGCTAGACCATTTTATTTAAGCAGGTAGTTTTACTTTTGCTCACGCGCACACGCCTAAGGGAAAGAAAGGGAAACTTGATGGTCCAATTTTCACATCCTATATGTTGATACTGTGTTATGGCTATATTCTTAATTTATGGGCTTCATAAGAATGTTGAGTAAATTGACCCTTACAAATACCATAAAATAGGAGTGTTTCAAAAAAAATTATAACAAAGGAAATTTTCAACAACTTATAAATCTAGTAGATGGATATCAAAAAGACATAGTTATGATGATCATTGTCGCTGGTGTTCTTGATCCAAGCAAGAAGATGAAGTTTGTAGTTAAGTGTTTCGAGAAATTGTATGGAGTAGGCAGTGCTCAGGTTACAGTTTTGACAAATGAGACAAAAGACGTATTGAGAAGCTTGTTTGATGAGTATAGCAGCTACGTGATCAACAATGAGTCTTCTGGTGGTCAGTCTGTTCATAGTCAGTCTCAGTCTCATGGAACTTCATCTCAGTCCCAAGAATAATTTGTAGAAGAAGCATCTCAGCAAACTGTACTTGGGAATGGACTAGCTTATGAAAGCATGAATGACCTCTACCTTGAGCTTGTGAATGAAGCAGGGGTTCAAGAAAAAACAGACGAGCTGGATGTGTATTTGAATGAGAGTGTGGAGTACCCAAAATTAATTGATGGTACTGAGTACGATGTACTCTCATGGTGGAAGGTTAACAGTCCTAAGTTTCCGGTTCTCTCAAGAGTAGCAAGAGATGTACTTGCAATGCAAGTGTCTTCAGTAGCTTCCGAATCTGCTTTCAGCACAAGTGGGCGTGTCTTAGACGCAAGCAGAAGCTGCTTGACACATTATATGATAGAAGTCTTGATGTGTACCGAGCAGTGGCTCAAATGTGAGATTAAATTCAAAGGAAAAGGATTCATAAGGAAGGAACAAATGCCTTATGAGTTAGAGAATCAAGATGAGCTTATGAGAGGTAATCAAGTCTGATAGCTTTATTTACATTATGCATTTTACTTTGGATTACTAACCTTGACTTCTTTCATTTTTATTTTGTAGAATTTGAACCTATCTTCAAACAGATGTCGTAAGTGTTTTATGCTGGTATTTTCTGGAGTCTTGGAGTCTTGGAAGTTGGATATGGTTTACTTGGAGATGCAGCTAGTATGATGGAACTTCTATTGCAAGTCGGCTTTTATCTTTTCTGTTGTTTTATCTTTGATACTTTGAATTTATGATCTCTTTTTCTTATATGGTATGTTATCTTTGATACTTTGAGACTTGAGAGTTATGATCTCTAATTCTCTTTTGTTGTTTTTGTGTGTTTTGAATGATAACTTGATCAGGTTTTACTTTTATGATTATCACTTATAGTTATGGTTATTGCAGATTGTGTAATGTGCATTGTATTTTGTACTTATGGTTACTGCAGGTTTTCAAAATTGCAGAATTGGTGTTCGGGTAAAATTACATGTTCATGGGTATAAGTGGATCTGAAACACATATTTTAGACCCGAGAATATGTATTCTCGACCCGAGAATATGTATTCCCGACCCGAAATATTAGGAACCGACCCGAAATATCAGGAAGCAACCCGAAAATGTAATATTTACCCGGACATGGACCCGAAATGCATAGACCCCACCCGAGAAAATAAAGAACCGAAAAATTGGGTATTAATGGGTATGTAAAAAATGGACTCGAACCGACTCGGACCCGACAAGACCCGACCCGGAACCGATCCGAAAAATTATAGGTACCTATATGGGTCTAAATTCCCAGGACCCGAAAGACCCAGACCCAGACCCGACCCGGATCTGATCCGAGGACCCGGATACCCAGGCCTATATAACGTCTTATCACAACACCAAGGTCAAACCGGTAATCAGAAAATCAAAAATACACACACCGCAATACTAATTGTAACGCAAACACTAATTTTCTCCCAGCTTGCTCACCTGAACATTCCCCTAGATATAGTAGTTCGGAAATTTATAGTTTGACACTAATAAATATTAATTAGTCAGACAAGAAACTTGCCAACCATCTAACAGTTACGGTTTGTTTTAATTTTCATACCTTTAACACGCGATAAGGAGTTGATCTGACTTTGCTCGATTCCCCACCCCCAAACCAGAACCAACATTCACCTTAACTTTTCAATTTCAAAGTACACACGATGAACCAACAACATAACTTCTTCATTGAATAATTCCTCGAGAAAAACTCTTGATTGCTTATATTGCATGATCACCGACTAAGGCTGACCATAAACAAATATAGAGGCTATATACAAGCCATCAATATGTTCTTAACACCCACCTTTTATAACCCAACAGTGATGCTCCTTTGTTATACCATCAACAAGATATGTTGTCTCTCCAATGGTGAAAGGGGATCTGCACAAGGAATGGTATATTTCAGCACGTTCTGCTCCACTAGTGACGTACAATATAAGATCCGTGTACAAATCAAACAAATTATCATCAGCTTCACATCCTTAGTTGTTAGGAGGATAAGTGGTTGTTTTCTTACCCTCAGGAATAAGCATCCAATCAGGGTGCTGATAGGTTAAAGATGTTGGTGTTTGACCCCCCATCTGATATTTTTCTCTTATCATACCCACCAAAGGTTCAAACGTTCCATGTTCTCCGACCACAATATCCAACCCAAATCTTCTGAATCTCCATTGAAAAGCCAATATCCAGTCTCAAATGTTTACCATTCATCCTGGAAAAGATGCAGAACTTTACTCTTCTACCAAATACAAATATATGTGTCAGCTACTTGGTTTCTTAAGCAACATATACTAGAGAACCGGCACGCAAAACCCAGAGTAAATGTAATCTCTATTTTAATTTGTATAGCATTTGACCGGGAAAACAGCTAATTCCGACATCAACACAGCTTCACGGTCCCGATCAGTACATAAATTCATGACATGTGCTAAAACATACATGACATCAATATATTTTTAAGTTTCATACTTCAACTAATAAAAAGTGGTTTTTTACATACATTGACTACAATGATATTAGTTCCGTTAGTTGATCGTTTATAAAAAGATGATGTGGCTTTGAATCGGAGAAAAAACATAAAACGGTGTTGTTTCATGTTTTAACCGAGTTTGATTGGTTTCCAGTAGAGGGGACAAAACTCGTCAATGGGTTGGTCTGGAGACGTTTTAAATCAAGTTTGAACAATATTTCTTGGATACAAAGAGGGTGTATATCAGGGAAGGAAAATTACCAGAGGTCAAAGAGCTCGCCGGGAAAGTACAAGTCGGCTAAATACAAGAAAGGTAGAAAACCCTAATCCTAGCCTCCTGGTTTGTAAGATATCCTCTTCCTTCCTGTTCCTTGCTTCCATTTAATAGCCGTCTTCAAGTAGCGGGTGCCCTAAATCGGTTAGTCCTAATGGGCCTTTTTACTCGAGTGGGCCAACTAGTCGCTAGTCGGGCTATCTTTCTAGTCGCTTACTTTTAGCTGGCTGCGGGTAACTTGCACCGGCTAAAAGTAGTCCAGAGTTAAGCACACGAGCTTCGTACTTTTAGCCGCGAAACGAGCCGATCTCCCATACTCGACGGGCCAGGCCAACCATCTTGTGGGCCTTGTGCGGGATGAAATCCACCTCCCATAGTAAGCCCCCCCTTTAGTTCACTTGTGAATGGCACAGCCAATCCGAGTGAAATTGCGGATCAGGTTCATAAATGGTTGGTTTGGCGTGCGAGAACGACTTTGTCGCTTACATTGATGCCCGTGATTGGCGTTTAGCCGCTACGAGAAGATGTCCGCAGCGAAGGTTCTCTCATGTCGGGCTGGTTAGATCTAAACCGGTTGTTCGGTTTGCACCTACTCGATCAAGAAGTGGAACCGTAGAGAGGAGATCGATCATGAAAGGGGTTTAAAGCCCATTTGGGCTGAGGGAATCGAACCGTCGTGAAAGGAAGGTTTTTTTTAGGCCCACCTAGGCTCTTTTAGGTCTAATCATGACGCCTCGAAGAAACGCGACCCTTCTTTCCTATAAATAGGTTGCCTCCGCTCATTATCCTTATTATTCTCTTCGTTCTCAGGTAGTTTCTCTCTCTCCTCTCCACTTCTCTCTCTAGTAATTTTGTCGTAGTTTTTATTTTGTCCGCTCCTCTAACGATGTCGCCGGAAAAGTTTTATCGGAGGGAGAAGGGTAAGGCGGTGGTGACCGCCCCAAGACCTGTCAGTGTCGCACCCACGAACGAAGAAACCCTCGACGAGTTTAGTTTTCTCCATCGAGATGCGATGATGGACACGTCGAGTTTAGATTTGTCGCAAAGGATTCTTGTCAATGACGCGAATCAATTGTTTAGGGGTGGAGATGGTGATAACTCTTCCTCGAATTTCCCTGAGGGTACGGGGGAATCGTCGTCTCATCCCGACTTTCGTCTGACATGTTACTATCTGGGCGGGTTCTTCGGCGAACTCCCAGATTTGCTTACTGATTCGCTACGTCCGGCGAACGTAAAAGGATAGTCCTGGGGGAATGTGAAGGGGACTCAATCGACTCCAGGGAGTGTGAAGAACCTGCTGAGAAAGTGTCGCTCCGTAGGGGTCACTTTCCTTATCCCGACCGAGGATCAAAGGCCCTGGTCACCGCCAAACGGTATCAGTGTGTGTACTAGTCATATTTCAAGGAGGACACCAAGCTTGGGTTCCCTATCCCCCGGCTAATCACGTTGTACGTCTTCGTCGAGGTGTTGCGATTAGCCAGTTCCTGAATGGCTCGTTTCGTACCGCTGTTGCATTGATGGTGATGGCGGCTAAGATTGACAAGTCCTTGAACGTGCAGGCTTTCGAGAAATTATGTTTCATAAAGCCTATGCCGGAGCGTCTTTACTCGGTGAAGATGGGACCAAATTATAACATACTCACCAGTCATCCGAACAAGACGTCGAACTGGCAACACTCCTATTTCTACATCAAATCCGATACACACACATTTGAGGAGCCTTTGGGGGGGGGTGTAGCGGTAGATTGCCTATTGATGTATGTATGCTTGCTTCGCATCGCTTTAACCGTTCGTTTTTGTCGTGCAATTAATCACCCGAATACCATTGACTACCCGGGAGGTTTCTTCAACACTGCTCGAGCATTAGCCGCCTTAAGCCATAAGCTTTGGCCGGATATAAGTGAGAATAGGATTTGTCGTGCTTTAGATCGCATTTCCAAGGTAAATGTTTGTCGCATTTCGGCTCCCTTTACTTTTTGAAAGTCGCGTAACTGATCCAGGTTATGAAGGTGACTAGGTCTCTAACCATCCCGCCAAAATTGCCCCCGACAAAAAGAGAATATCGTTCGTCCATAAAGGGGAACAACAAAGGGTGAGATAGGTAGAGTGATGAAGAAGTTGCCAGATCTCAGTGCTATCGTAGAAGACCAATTGGGACCGTCCCCGACTGGTTTGATGTTGCTTCTTGACGGGATGGGCTTAGATGGGTCGAGCCCAAAGAACCCGCGGACAGACATCATCCTGGAGGATGCCGACCTGGAAGCCCACGATTCTCAGGCTGAGGCTCTTGCCCCGAAGAGAGGCGAAAAGAGGTCTCACAAGGATTTGGTCACTGCCGAGGACTGAGAGGGAGTTCTAGAGGCTAGTAAAGACATTCCGTCAAAAGGGCATCCCAAGTAGAAGAAAAAGAAAAGTTCGGCCAATAGAGTGTCCAAGCGCGTTGCTGAGGACATAACGGCCTCAGCGGGAAAAGGGAAGAAGGACGATCCGACTCCCCAAGCAGGAGGTCGTGAGATTCTGTCTCGGTTCCCAAGCAAGAGAGTGGTTCCACAGAAGCCCATCTAGTATTGAGGATGAGGAAGAAAATGGCTTTCGGGTTGGATTCGGGTATTTCTTTTGTGGACCAGCCAGGAGGTTGTGATGTGGACGCCGGTGGTAACAATGCTGTCCTGAAAGCTGCGACGAGTTCAGAAGGCACGCCTGTTCGGAGGCCTAAGGTGTCGTAACGACCACATCCATTTCTCCTACGAAGCGGATACACCTTTGATATACAACAACGAAAAGTGCACTGAACTAGTGCGCCAGATCAGAGGTGACCGAGTGATCTCCCGACTGTTGACGACTTAATGTTCAATGATGCTTACGTCGACGCTGCGCGTAGAAAACTTCTCGTAAGTTCCCTTTGCTCCTTTGATTTTCTTCCCCCTTCCCTTTTATTGTCTAGTAATCCTTCGAATCTGTTGCGTAGAGTAATGGAAGCATGAACTTTCTCATCGAGAAGTACGACTCCACTCTCAAGGAGACGATGGGCAAGCTGGGGAAGGCGAAGAAGACGGCCGATTCGAGGGGACAAGCGCATCGTTCAGATGAAAGAAGAGCTGGAAACCCTTTCCCGAGAGAGGGACCGTGCGAACAGTCGGAGGAAGGTCCAGAAGAAAAGGTCTATAGAGCTGGAGGCTGATATGGTGGCAGTCATAGTTGCGATGGAAGAGCTGCAGCGAGAAAATGCTAGCCTCGTTCGAGAGAAGGCTGACATTTCCGAGAGACATGCGGCGGAGGTTGCTAGGCTCATGGACTCTAGGAGCTTTGAAGTTACTTACGAGCAGATCAGGGTGCAGAACGCAATGATCGCCAAAGCCAATCGTCGGTTCAACAAGATCAGCGAGCGAGAGTCCCGTTACGACGCCTTCGACACTGAACGATTTCTCTATATTCAAGCGTTAAGAACAAGAAAATGTCTTCAATCGTTTAAAGCGAAGGGAAAGGGCATCCCGCTGGAGACAATTGACCTTTTTGCCGACCACGAGAAAAAGAACGAGCAGGAGGCCATTCGCCTGGATGTCGGGGCACTCTCGGAGTCCGATCTTTCGCTATCTCCACTGGTTCTTGAGTCACCCTTCATCAACAAAGACCTTCTCGCTGGACTGGATCCGTTTGGGTTGAACGTTGTTTTAATTGATTCCGGTACAGCCACCAACCTTCAGACTCCAACCCATTCTCTCGAGGAACCCACGCGCAATCAACCCCAAGATCCATCGGCTAGTGGTAAGCCGACACCTGATGACGAGAAAGGAAGTTCAGCCCCGGTTTTTTCCGGCAAGAAAGGAGCTTTGGCAGAAGTTTCTGGCGCCTCTGGGGGAGACAAAGATGGATCACATCCCGTCGAAGAAGAAGAAGCCTCGAGTGAGATGGCAAGTAGTCCGTTGGAGAGTGACAAGGCGGAGCCTTTGGATGAAGAAGGATTCGAGTAGCATGATAGAAAGAATCTGCGTGGACCAGTGATGGATGCTTCTAAGGGCACACTGGAGCGAGATGAAACTTTTGGCAAAGACGGTTCTGGTGACGCCCGAGATTGATTTCTCGTTGTTGTTGTTTACTTAGCTTTTACTTTGTCGTTATTTCGGTCCTGCTGGACCTGTTGTTGTATGTTTCGGACCCTTCTCTTTTTAACTCCGGTGTTTTAATAGAAGTTTTATTCCCAACTTGCTGTCGAGATACTTTTTTTGATCAATATTTTAGTAAGTCGTTTGTGGGGACTAAGAATTATTGAAGCGTGTTTGATTTGTTGAGTCATTATTCAGGTAAGCCATTTTGACTTAGGAATCGTCTATGCCCATTGCCATAGGCTCGAAATAATTCAAGATTATGGAGGTGCCTAAAAAGTTTCTCTTTTTCCTTTTTTATGCCGAAAGTTCGGTAAGTCGCCGAGACCTAAAATTTCTTGGATCTTAATTCGATCTGAAGTAATCTTTCTAACCGTTTTGTCGACGAGAATTATCAAGAATATTTGAAGTAGTTCGTTTAGGTGTTTTATCGGTAGGGATTATCGAATCGTTCGTCTCAGGTAATAATGATTTTCTTTCTGCATCAACGTAACTTTACACAGTTCAGTCGGCCAAACCACCGTGAAAGTTGTTGAAGAGAAGGAAGATTACTGACTCAGCCAATTATGAGTCGAGTTAGGTGGGGCCCTCTAATACGTATCTGATCAGGACATATTCCTCTGTTGGGCTTAAATACTGGTATGAGATCCAAAGCTTAGCGTATTGCACACTGCCAGCCCGTTAGTATCACTGAGTTTTCAGGCGGCAGATTGCCGTAACGAGTAAAGAATTTCGGCGAAGCGCCTTCGCTCTCTAGTCGATTGTCTTGTATTGTCGGGACCCCTATCTAAAGAGATGTAGGTCAGTTTTTGGTTACAGTTGGGCCCGATGAAAGGCTGCCTACGTACCCAAGATGAGGGATCAAGCCATTTGTAGTTCGTTTCGAACGAGCAGAAATGACTTTGACAAGTGCATCTACTCACCAAGTAAAATTTGAGTAAAAGTGGCCCGTGGGCGCATTTACTCGGCTCTTTTTTTAGTCCGAGTAAAAAAATCGAGTAAAAGTGATTGGGTAGCTTTCAAGACTTGACTTTCTTGTTGTAGTAGCTTTCAATCTGATGTTGATAGTTCTGAATACGGAGCAGATCTTGGTCGCGTTTTCCCTTGATCGCGTTAAGGGCGTCGAGTATCATATCGCGATTTAGCTCGATGTTCCTCGGCATTCTGGATCGTCGTAACCTCGTTGCATATACTTCGGCTGGTGCCATGGCTTCGACTCCGTATGCTAGCGAGAACGGAGTTGTTATGGTCGCGCCTCTCGGCGTCGTTTGGTGCAACCAGAGTATCCCGTGTAGTTCGTCGCCCCATCACCCCTTCTTTAAATCAAGGCGCTTTTTATGCTGTCGATGATGGTCTTGTTAGTCGCTTTGGCCTGGCCATTGCTCTGGGGGTAATGCGGAGAGGCGGTGTTCAGGCGGATGCGCCATTTGTCGCAGAGTTCGCAGAACTTCTTTGATATGAAATGGGACCCGTTATCGGTGACGATCTCGTAGGTGAGTCCATGCCGGCATATGATATTCTTCCAGACGAATCCATGAACTTCATTGTCGGTAATTGCGATGAAGGACTCTGCCTTGACCCATTTCGTGGAATAATCTGTTAGGGCTAGGATGAAGCCTCTCTGTCGGGAACTTGGCATGGGGCCAATTATATCCATAGCCCATCACATGAAGGGGTAAAGTGCTGCCATAGTGTGCATGGCTTCAGTCGGGCAGACATATTTTTCTGTTGGCAGTAAGTACTGGTATGAGATCCGAAGCTTAGCGTATTGCACATCGCCTACTCGTTAGTATAACTGAGTTTTCAGGCGGAAGATCGTCGAAACAAGTAAAGGATTTCGGCAAAACGCCTTTGCTCTATATTCGGTTTGTCTTGTCTTGTCGGGACCCCTATCTAAAGAGATGTAGGTCGGTTTTTAGTTACAGCTGGGCCTGATGAAAGGCTGCCTACGCATCCAAGAGAGGGATAGCGCCATTCGTTTTTCATTTTGGACGAGCATAAGTGACTTTGAAAAGTGCATCTACTCACCAAGTAAAATTCGAGTAAAAGTGCCCCCGTGGGGGAATTTACTCGGCTTTTTTTTTGTTTTTTAAAAATCCGAGTAATGAAATCAAGTAAAAGTGACTGTGAGTCATTTACCCGGTCTTGCTTTTCGGTTTGCCGTAGTCGCAGTAACGCTTGAGATGCATGGAGTTCCATTCTCGAGGTATGTCTTCACCGGTGGAAGTTTGCAGTCGGTAAACTTCGGGTTTGGTGACTTGAGTGATTTTGTACGGACCTTCCCAATTTGCCCCGAGTTTTCCGGCTTTCTACTCTTTCGTGTTTTCGAAGACTTTTCGGAGAACTAAGTCGCCGAGCTCTAGGGGTCCAGACTTGACTTTCTTGTTGTAGTAGCTTTCGATCTGATGCTGATAGTTCTGAATACAGAGCAGAGCTTGGTCACGTTTTTTCCTTGATCACGTCAAGGGCGTCGAGTAACATATTGCGATTTAGCTCGATGTTCCTCGGCATTGTGGATCGTCGTAAGTTTGTTACATTTACTTCGGCTGGTGCCATGGCTTTGACTTCGTATGCTAGCGAGAACGGAGTTTTTTTGGTCGCCCCTCTTGGCGTAGTTCGGTGGGACCAGAGTACCCCGTGTAGTTCGTCGTCCCATCGCCCTTTCTTTAGATCAAGACACTTTTTAATGTTGTCGATGATGGTCTTGTTAGTCGTTTCGGCCTGGCCATTGCTCTGGGGGTAACGCGGAGAGCCGGTGTTCAGACGGATGCACCATTTATGCAGAATTTGCGGAACTTGTTTGATTTGAACTGGTACCCGTTATTGGTGACGATCTCGTAGGGGAGTCCATGCCGGCATATGATTTTCTTCCAAACGAATCCCTGAACTTCATTGTCGGTAATTGCGATGAAGGACTCTGCCTCGACCCATTTTCGTGAAATAATCTGTTAGGACTAGCAGGAAGCGTCTCTGTTGCGAACTTGGCATGGGGCCGATTATACCCATAGCCCATCGCATGAAGGGGTACAATGCTGCCATAGTGCGCAGGGATTCAGTCAGGCAGTGTATTGTTGGTGAGTGTCATTGGCACATGTCGCAGTTGCAAGCATAAGTCGCGCAGTCAGTGTTCATCGTAGGCCAGAAGAAACCGAGGTTCTTGATTTTCAAAGCTAGGGCTCGACCTCCCGTGTGATTGCCGGCAGCGCCCTCATGTGTCTCGGCCATGAAAAGTCTGGTTTCCTCCCCGTGTATGCACCTGAGAAGAAATTTGTTCACGGTGTATCGGTGGAGATCATGGTTGATGACAACATAATGAGTGCTACAGGCCTTCAGTCGCCGTGATGTCCACTTCTCGGTTGTCAGTTTGTCGTTAGCGAGGTAATCGATCAACTTGATGCGCCAATCTTGGTTAGGCCGTTCGTCGTGGTTAGAATCACAGTCCATTGTGACCTAGTTATCGAGGCGACAGTTGGGGTTACTTCGATACTCGGTTTGTCGATCCGGTGGATGGGGATCGTTCGTTTGACTTGATCGCGTAAATTTGCTCCCAAGTGCGGCTAACGCGTCAGCGCACACGTTATTCGCGCGGGGGACTTTTACGAGCTCGAAGATCTTGAAATGTTTGGTGAGATTTTACATGAGCTTGAGATAGGCATCCATTCTTTCGTTCCATGCATTGTAATCACCGCTAAATTGACTGGTGACTAGCTGGGAAACGCAGTAAGCGCTTAGTCGCTTAGCTTTGACCGATTTAGCTAAATGAAGTCCTGCGATAAGCGATTCGTATTCGACTTCGTTGTTGGATTCGGCAAAACCAAATCTGAACGACTGTCGAATCAGTTCGCCGGTCGGCGATTGTAGCTGGACGCCGGCCCCCGCCCCTTAACTCGTAGAGGATCTGTCCACATGCAGGATCCAATTCGGGCTTGGCAGGATGAGGTCTTGTTCAAGCTCTGAGGCCAGCTCGATAAGGAAGTCGTGACTTGAGACTTCACGGCTATACGGTTCTTTTAGGTTATGTCGTGCTCATTGAGCTCAATAGCCCATTTCGAGAACCGACCTGATTGATTTGTGTTCTTCATGATCGTCCGTAGAGGCTGGGTACTCAGGACCTCGATATCATGAGACTAGAAGTAAGGCCGCGAGAGCCATTTTCTCGAGAGTAGGGTATCGAGTTTTGGGATCCTTCATGCGTTTGCTTGTATAAATTATGGGTTTTTGCTTGCCTCGGTCTTCTTTAATAAGGACACTGTTAACGGCAGTTGAGGAGACCGCAATGTGTAGAGATAGGATATCTCTGTTTACCGGCTTTGAGAGGACGTGAGGTGTCGTGAGGTTGAGCTTGATTTGAGTGAAGGCTTCCTCGCACTTCTCATCCCAAATGAACCTTTTGTTCCCACGAAGTAGGTCATAGAATGGGAGGCACTTATTGGTAGACCGAGAGATGAATCGATTTAATGCGGTTATTTGTCCTGTTAGGCGTTGCACTTCCCAGCTGTTTTTCGGCTTGGGGGGTCGGGTATTGCAGATATCTGTTTGGGAGTGGCTTCAATACCTGGATGCATCACGATGTAGCCAAGAAACTCACCCAACGTGACGCCGAAGGTGCATTTGGCCGGATTAAGTTTCATGTCGTATTCGTTAAGCGTTTTAAAGAAGTCCTGCAAATGGTCCAGGTGGTTGGCAGCGTGGAGCGATTTGACGAGCATGTCATCAATATAAACCTCCATCGTCACCCCAGGTTTGTCGGCGAACATCCGGTTGACGAGCCTTTGATATGAAGCGCCGGCGTTCTTGAGACCAAAGGGCATCCCCTTGTAACAATAGGTTCCTCGGTCCGTGATGAATGATGTCTTCTCACGATCGTCGGGTTGCATGGCGATCTGGTTTATAACCAGAGAATGCATCCATGAACGTCAACAGTTCATTCCCCGCGGTAGATTAAACTAGTTTGTCTATGTGCGGTAGCCGGAAGCTATTCTTTGGGCATGCTTTGTTTAGGTCGGTAAAGTCTACGCAGATGCGCCATTTTCCGTTTTTATTTTTACCTACTACCGGGTTGGCCAGCCATTCTGGGTATCGCACTTCTGTGATAAATCCAGCGTTAAGCATCCGGTCGACTTCTTCCGGATGGGCTTGAATGTCAGGTCGACGTTCAACTCGTGGGTGGTGATTTTTGGATCAATGCCCTTCATGTCGGAAATGGTCCAGGCGAAAGTGGACGCGTTTTTTGGAGGAACGTGACAATCTTGTTTTGCTTCTCGTCGGAAAGGTAGGCGCCTATACGTAGAATCTTACTCAGATCGTTGTCGTCGATTGACACTTTGAGCACCTCTTCTTTCTGCGGGTAGATCTTGTGGATCGGTTTGGAAACGAAGTTAACATGGGAAATCGTTTGTTCTAATTTGACCGTTGCAATTAAAAGATCGCAAGCTGCTTGTTGGTCGCCGCAAAGGGTTTGAACCCGGCTGTCAGGCCCATGGAACTTGAGGCATTGATAGTAAGTCGATGAGGCTGCTCGCATAGAATGCAACCATGGCGTTCCAAGGTTTTGATAAAGGAAAATTTGACCGGTCTTGTTATTCCGCCCGCATATACTGGGAGGCGAATCGTTCCGAGCATTTCTTTAGAGGATCCGTTGAAGCCTGTTAGCGTTCTCGAGGAGGGCTTTATGTTACGAAAGTCTACTCTCATTTTGTCGAGCTTGTCTCTAAAGATTAGGTCGACCGAACTGCCTGTATCGATTAATACCTTGGTTACTTTGCAATCCCCAATTCCTAATTCTAAGAGGAGCAGACCATTATGCAGCATATGGACACCGGCAGCGTCGTCATGGGAAAACTTGATGTGAAGATCGTTCTCTGGTTTGGATGGCCACTTCTGGGAAGTGGTTGCCTGTCGTCGGTGATCTTTCACAGAACAAACCAAATCCCCGCTCGGTGGAGAACCTCCCATGATTACGTTCAGCTGCGATAGCCGCTTGGTTCATTGCCATTGGATCTGAGTGCATAAGTCGGTGTACGGATCTTCGCCGGGGGCGACCAGTTCACGTTGAGTTCTGGTGTCCTGGAGTTTTTGTCGAAGATCGGTGGGTTTAGTACGGTTGAGCTTTATCCTGAGGTCTTCGACTTTTGAATTTATCTTGTTTTGGAGATCCTTGTTCTCGGACGATTCGTTGTGGGTTCTGTTAATTTTACTCTCCCTTGACTTTTTGATTATATCCCGCAAATCCCATACGTTGGCGACGGCATCTCGATTGGTCATTACTTTTCGTTTCAGATGGTTACGTAAGTCTGTGGCCGTAAACTGGGACTCGACTAGTTCGGCAACTTGTGGATTTATCCGGAGGTGCAGGTCCTCAGTTTCAGAATTAGAATCATCCTCTGACGAAGCATTTTGGTGGGAGAGGATTACTTGGACGCGTCGTCGGTGGTGAGGTTGTTCTTCGTCAGCCGACATATCTTCCTTTTCTTTTCTCCTCTGGTTTGTGTCTGCTCCTGTGAGGTCGGATTTGTTTCTAAATGCTATGGACTGTTGCTTTTGAGCTTTCTTCTCCTTGTTCTTACTCCAGTTTTTGGTGTAATTTGGTTTAGGCTTGAGTGGTTCCACCTTAGCTGTGTCATTGCTGAAGGACGCCAAGAGGGCCTCATGTAATTGTTTGCACTCACGCATATCGTTTCCCTTCATCTGATGGTACTCGCAAAACTTGGTAAGGTCGACATCATTTGAGGATCCGACCGGAGCCTCTATTTTTCTGTCGATATCCTTGCTCTCCGATGGTTGAGGCCAATGTTTCCACCCTTTTCCTCGGACGACTAGTGCCAAATCCGAGAGTTCCTCTTCGTTGACGACGTAAATGAAACCTTTCTTCGAGTTCTTTTTGTCGCCAGTTGCGTGTTGTTGTGGTTCTTGACGTGCATCTAAGGTCTTGGTTGTTGGCGACTTTGAGGCATTTTTCCTAGTGATGATCGCCCGAGTATCTTCCTCCATTCTTATGAAGTTGTTCGAGCGAGCGATATCGTCCTGTAAGGATGTCGTCGGATTGCGATAGAGATTGTCACAGAACTTGGAATGCACGTAGAGGGTGTTAATCAGGGCGTTGATGGCTATTGTATCGGGGACATTGACCTTCGACACCACGTCTTTCACCTCCTCCATGAAATCCCGGGGTGTTTTCCCTTGTGCTTGGGCTAATTTCCATAAGTCCAACGCAGTTGCTCCTTAACTGGTGAACATGATATAGTGGTTTAGAAACGCGGTCGACAGGTCATGGAAGCTGTCGACATAATTGTCGGGGAGCCGAGAGAACCAGTGAAGGGCCGGACCGTCGAGACTTTCGACAAAGAGCTGGTAGGACCCAACATCATTCTCGGCGTCAAAAAAATTGGCTTGTGCTAGGGCGATGTAGAACGCTCTATCGTGCTCAACAGGTTTTGAATCGCCGCGGAAAGTCGGCAAACGGATTTTGTCCTTAGGTCGAAGGCATACGTCGCTGATTCTTGCCGGAAAAAGGTTTCAGAGAGTTGCGGTGAGGACTCAGTCGATTTGTCGGAGCAGAGCTCGTAACGCGGTGAATCTTGGAGTTGATATCCAGGAGCGATTGTTTTAGTTCTGCTATTTCCCAGAGCGTCTGCAGATATGGGCCGTTGTGGACCTAGGCGGCGGGAATTTGAACAGCTTCACCAGTAGTCGGCTGTAAAGAGTCGTCGGCTGTAAGAGCCTCCAGTTGAACTACATTGTCGGTGTTAGAGAGTCTGCAGACGATAGTGGGGTTGCTCGCGGGGGCGGTGAGAGTGGCGGCGATCGCAGCGAGTTGTGCGTTGTGGCTTTCTGGACTTCCTTTTGTTGCAAGAGGAGCGCCATGCCGGTATCCATGAAGTCCGTCACAGAGGGTATCGTGGCAGTGGAATTCGGTTCCGGTCTTTCGTCGGAAGCGGTAGAATCGTCAGTCATACTTGTAACATTGCTTCAGTCCGCCCCAAGGTGGGCACCAATTGTTTGAACAGAGTTTGGTCGGTTTCCAGTTGAGGGGACGAAACTCGTCAGTGGGTTGGTCTGAAGACGTTTTAAAGCATGTTTGAACAATATTTCTTGGTTACAAAGAGGGTGTACATCAGGAAAGGAAAATGACCGGTGCTCAGGGAGCTCGCCGGGAAAGTACAAGTCGGCTAAATACAAGAAAGGTAGAAAACTAATCCTCGCCGCCTGGTTTGTAAGAGATCCTCTTCCTTCTTGTTCCTTTCTTCCATTTTACTAGCCATCCTTCAGCAGCGGGTTCCCTAAATCGGTTAGTCTTAATGAGCCTTTTTACTTGAGTGGGCCAACTCGTCGCTAGTCGGGCTATCTTTCTAGTCGCTTACTTTTAGCCAGCTGCAGGTAACTTGCGTCGACTAAAAGTAATCGAGAGCGAAGCACACGAGCTTCGTATTTTCAGCTGCGAGCCGATCCGATCTTCAATACTCGACGGGCCAGGCCAACCATCTTGTGGGCCTCGGGAGGGGGATGAAATCTACCTCCTACATTTTTGTTAAATAATAATAATAATAATAATAAAACACAGATTCTATACCGAAGAAGAGATTTGAACCCATGCTGGATCATTAGAATATCCTAAGAACAGCCACTGCACCGAACGTGATTTTTTTCTGTGATTTTTATGATTTTCTATTTGTTTCTAATAAATATTTTACTCGTTATTCCCATTTTCCTCGTGTCTTCTTCCCATGTCTGTATTAGAGTATTTCTAACCCATTGTTATTTTCAGTTCAATAATAGCATTGGAAGTGAAATTGCTCCAATCCACCTCTATTTTTCCTCTATAATAGAGATTGCTATATTTTTCTCTATTTATAGAAGAAGAAATAATTTTCTTCTAGTTTTTGTTTTGTATTTAGAGATTGCTGTTTTAGAGGAATACATTGGAGCAAACTTCACCACTATTATAATTTTTTTCTATTTTAGAGGTAAAAATAGCAAAATACATTGGAGATGGTCTTAATGGCGCTAGTCTAAACTATTACTAACACGAGAGTTGATACTCATCTCTTATTAAAGTTACTAGGTGGTTTCCCGGGCTACGCCCGAGTAAATTATTTATAAATAGTTTGCTATTTTGTTTAGAAGTAATTTATTACAATAATTTTTGTCATTTCTAATATTTAAAAACGATTTTGTATTCATAACATATAAAAGAATTATAAATATGTTATTTGATTTTTGGGAACTTTTATTTCAAATGAATGTGAAGGTAGTTTTACATATAACATTACATTAGATTGTAAATAATTTATTGCATGAAGTTTTGTGAATTTTTTTGTAATTTTTATGTATTTATTTGATTCATTTATTTTATATATGTGAAACCGATAAAGTTATTTTTAAAGCAATTAACAGTTTTTCTATTTAAGCAAGAGTATAAAAGAACCTAATAGATAGCTTGATGCTAACACTCGATCGGCTGACTATTTTCTAACATACTTGTAAATCATAGAAATAGAGTTATCATCACAAAACCTATTGGTGCTGACTTGTGGCTGAAGGTATAGACCAAATAGTTGTGTTCATAAGATAGTCACTTACCGACAAAAAGAAGATTGTCACTTTGTGAAGTTGAATTTATGTTTAACTGAATTAACTGATGAGTTCACAATGATTGTGCTACTAACGTATGCATATCTATATCTATGTGCATGAAATAGTCTTGAATTCCTCCTATGCCTTGCCTTCGATATCAAGCGAACAATTGTTCATCTAACTATGAAAGTATCCCTTGGTAAACAAAGGCTGATACAATTTTTGCTATTTAGCTCCAAGAGCTGTCCTCTCCTCGAAAACATTTGCTTTAAATTTATTTTGTTGGTTTTGCAATGCAATTAAGAAAGGAATAAGATAATATTTAGTCCACCAAATATGACAAATTAAAAGATTATATCCATATTCATATAGATGGAAGATTGACCCGCCTCCCTTAGAACCTCGACACGCAAGACTCAAGTTCTCAAGGACATTTGGGTGTTGTCCAACCAAAACCTGCAACTTGTTATGGAGAAATCAACCAATCAGCAAGCATGATTGATAACACCAAACTAAAAGTTGGATGCGACAAATGTGCCACTGCATCTTCCTCAATGTATATAACATTCTGAATTCAAGACACATGTCCAATTAAAATAACATAATATTGTTCAA
Source organism: Moricandia arvensis (assembly GCA_905132765.1). Lineage (NCBI taxonomy): Eukaryota > Viridiplantae > Streptophyta > Magnoliopsida > Brassicales > Brassicaceae > Moricandia > Moricandia arvensis. The sequence continues at coordinate 129,222 of CAJHQP010000713.1, forward strand.
ACCAAGTTTTATGGTTCACAGTTTGTGTCTTGAAACCAAATTTAGATGCGACAATTGTGCCACTGCATCGCTTTGGTGATGGCATTGAGGAAGAGTTCTTGTCTCTTGTAAGTTGTAACTTTTGTTGTTTCTCAAACATCATCTGTAGGTACCACCCTGTTTTTCAATCTGTAATTGCAAGGACCCTTGTATATGGGACATATAAATTAAAAATATCAGATATAATAGGACTTCTCTTTTAGGTTAGAAAGCAAACAAATGTTAGTTTTAGCAGCAATGCAGGTGAAATCATTATCTCGATCTGCTCATGGAAACATTTTCAAGCTTCCATATGTAAGCTTGGATCTTATGGGACCTCAGGCCAAATGTAGAAGAATCTAATTTTGTTAATACCAAAGTAAAGAGAAAACATATACTTAGTATCATCAAACAAAAATAATGGCAGAAAATTTGAGGATAAATATTGCAATTGTACAAACCTAGCCACGAACTGATTGATTTTTGTGAAAAGAACTCGTTTAAGCACCTTACCTCACTCTCACAATAATTCTTCAAGATGCTTATGTACAATCCCTAAAACTTAACTATAGAGAAGACACACAAAGTGGTGAATAAGATAGCTAAAGTATAGGCAATGCAAATTATCAAAGATGAAATGAAATGGTAAACTGTAAAGCTTGAGAAATTTCTTCATCACTCAACTTTGCTCGAGTGTTTGGTTGGAAACGTGTATATGGAAGTCCATATCCATCTAAAGGAACGATCTTGAAAACTCAGAGATAAAAAGTATCGTCAACTTGTAAACTTTGACGATAGAATTAAATGGCGATAGAAAACTGCTTCTCATACTGTCATAATCATAGAGGAATAGATTCTTTAGCTCCTCCTTCTCAAAGATGGTCCTAACTGTCACTCTTTGAGCCTATCATTTTCAATTGGAGAGAGAAACGGTGAGGGCAGACATGCCGGTGGAGAGGCAAGACTTTGCATTAGATTTCATGGATGTAGATGTAGTTGTTTCTGCAGAATTTCGATTAAGGTTAAAATGTAGTTGAGATTGGAGCGCTTAAGGAAAAATAGGGGGAGGTTAAATGAAATCATTAAAAAATAATTAAATAGCATAATATTTTGATGAAAAGTGGGTTACGGTAACAGCGATTGCTGAGAATTAGATTGTTAAGGTGAAGAGAAATAGTCGGGGAAGAACAAAATATAGGTTTCAGACATTTAAGGCGAGAGGGGTTTGTATTGGGTTGCTTACAAAATGCAAACACAGCCCAAATGAAAGACCCGTTTCTTTAAACTAAAGCGTATGACATGGCAAATTGAAATGTTATCATTAGTTGATTTTTTTAAAGGATGTGGCATAGCTTATAGAACTTCATATTCACCTTTTAGTATTAGTAGATCATCTTTTTATTGCTACAAGATTAAGCTACGAATACCCAGGAATATAACATGGGTGGTCCTCAGGATAGCCAAATAAAATATTGGCTTAGGGTCCCTAAAAATTTTCAGAATTTTTATATTGGAAAAGGCTCCCAAAATTGTTTAAAAAAAATCTTTTTTAACAAACCTTACTAATTGTTTAGGGCCCCCTTAATCTCAGGATCACCCCAAGAAGAATTAACTCTTTATTGCCCCCACTTGTGCTAGAGCTAATCTTATATGGGCCTCTCAAGTCTCCTACGCCCTCATGGTTTTAATAAAATATAAATATCCGATTTTGCCTTTTTGTATTTTCGAAATTATTATTGTTTTTAATACTCAAAATTTTGAATTTTCATCAATTTCAAATTTTCAAATTTTCATATTTCAGGTACTATGTTATACCATATAGTTTTACTTAGTTGTACTGAGTTATACTAGATAATATTGATATTGAGTTATACTGGTTATAATGAGTTATACTGAGTTATGTTGAGTATTATTGAGTGTAGTTATGCCGAGTATTACTGAGTTACACTAGTTATACTAGTTATACTGCGTAATACTAGGTATACTGCTTAGTTAGTTATATCTTGATTGACTTAGTTGTATTGATTATATTGGTTATACTGCGTAATACTAAGTGCTACTGAGTTAGCTACAGTACATTCCACTGAAATAAATAAAAACACGAAAAATACTTTGAAAGGGAAAACAAGAACAATAAAAACCTTAAATCACTGGGGGAAAAACTCAGATCTACAAAGAACAAGAAAAACCCTAATACAAAACCCAAAATCTTTTTTACACCCTTAAATCAAAACCTCAGGGCAATTAAACTATATATCAAAGGAAACACATATCTTTAAGCACGAGAAGAAAGAGATCTGAAGGGCATAGGTTGAGCCATCTTCGTTTTGAACAGATGTAAGGCCCGAGAAGAAAAAGAATCACCATTGATGTTGTTTCCATCAGTTTTGCTAGTTGTTTTCATAAACTACATCGGATCTCTTTCATTGTTTACGGAGAAAAAGAGATGAATCAGAGAGAAAGAGAGAGAAAATGAAGAAAAACAAAGAGAAGAAAAAAAATGAATAAAAGTTATGCGGCAAGCGACGTTAGTTATTAGAGAGATTAGAGTAAGAGATAAAACTCTAAATAATTTATTTTTCGAATTTAAAATAAATCAAAATAATATAATAATTAGAGTGGATTCATGGTAGATTGGGTAATAAGACATAGGGGTAGAAAAACACTTGACTCGCCCAAGAAAAACCTCGAACCCTTTTGCTAAATTTTAAACCAAATCAAATCTAATAATAAAAAAAAAGAGTAATATGGACTTCTAGGTGCTTATCACAAAAATCCGATAAATGTTCTGATCGAAATAACCGAACGTTTTCACAGCGTTTCTTCTCCTCCCCTCCTTGACTGAAGATTCGACTATGACCATGAGAAGAAGAAATTAGAAATTTTGATCTTGACCATGATAAGAAGAGATTAGAGATTATAAAAAAGGAAAGAGAGAATCAAAACAAACACACGAAGAAGACGAAGATGGAAATAATAGAATAAAAATGAATTAGTTACATATTAAATCCCATTGAACAAATTACCAGTAAATTTTTCTTGGTGTATAGTGGTTTAGCTTAAGATGAGTTGTGCAATTTGGATTCAAGTCTCCCACCTGTGTAATTTGTTTTGTTTTTTTCTTTTAATTCTAAAGAGAACAAAACGACACTGTTTTAATTTTTTATTCCCGATTTAAAACAACGTCATCTTTAATAATGGTCAACCAACAGAAATTCATGTCAATGTATGTAAAAAATCACTTTTTATTAGTTGAAATATGAAAATTTTAAAAATATTGATTTCATATATGTTTTAGCACAACATGAATGTACATACTGCCCGGAACCGCGAAGCTGTGTTGATGTTCGGAATTGGCCGTTTTCTCGCACTTGACCTATTAAAGCATCAATAAGAAAATTGTGTGAAATCACATACCTTTGTTGTCGTTTCGTAAGATTGGACCTAAAAAGAGAGAAATATTAAGGATATCCCAATTAACTTGATATGCATGTTCCGTCATGTTCTTTTGAACAAGTGATTTTTCTATGTTTCGTCTATATTGAATCTGAAAAAGTGAGAGATGGTGTTTATCTAGAATAGTGAACGAATGGTTGCGTTAGATGTAAGCTTGACTAATGTTCAATTTTTATTTTACAAATTTCTAGTTGTTCATATATTTGTTGTAGAGTGTATATACAAAATATTAGTTTTGTCATCTTCTTGAGACTCGTTACTCCATTTACCTAATTTAACATAACGGCATCCATGTAGCCAGTTATTTTTCATTCTGTGTATATGCATTTAAGAGAAATTAGGCCTCATATACCTAGAAAAATCTATAATTAGGTAAAATATCCTAAACACTATTGATATGTCTAAACCCCAAATTTTTTAATGTCCTTACCTTTCTCCCTGCACACGACAGAGAAATAAACGAATAGTGTAAGTTACATAATCTAATAGCTGGTATTTCACATCTTACATGCTAACCATTGCTCAAAACTATTATTCATGGCAACGTTATCTGTCTCTGAAGAGAAATTAGTTCTTGACTGAAAATGTTTCAATGGTCGGTATCATTCCTAGTATAGGTTAACTTTAATTTTAACATAGCTGGAACTGCTGCTATCATTCATAATAGACGCTGACTATGTGACTTGCATTATTTTCTCGTTAGCATGTAAATATCTTCATTTTACGTTAGCATATAGTATATGTTTAGTTAGATGTTATCAAACATGTTAGACGCCTTTTTAGTTGGGTGTTGAGATGTCCATTAATAACTATCCTTAGCTAATACACAATTTGTTACATGCTACAAAATAAGTTACCATGATAACTTAATCGTTATCTATGTAATTTTATCACAATCCTTAATCCATCCATTGGTTTTCAATGTCGAAAATTTATTTGGAAAATACATAAATTATGGGAAAATATTTATATTCATCTTTGGATTGATCTCCCAGACAACATGTTTGAAGGTTTGGCTTTTCTTTGAATCTATATTCACTAGTATACATGACACTTCAAACACCAATATTATCAATGTAACTAGGTGGGTTGCCCGCACATGCGGGCATATACATTTTATAAAATTATTTATCTTTATATACATTATTAATTTAAAACTATAAAAGAAATTATTATTATCATTATACTAAATTAATATTTTTACTTGATTAATATTTAGTTATGTTTTTTTTGTTTTTGTAATTTTAATTTTTTATTAAAAGATTTCTTTTGGATAACAACACAATATATATATATATATATCAGAATTATCTTTTTATTTTAAATATTTTTTTAGATTTTGGATAATTCTTACTATTATTAATTTTAATCATTTATCTAATAAGAATAATTTAAATTCGTTTTTATTTTCGAATAATTTTTATATTTTATTTATTAAGGGTATAAACGATATTAACCACTATAACTTTTAACGTGGGAGCTCCGTTTCGAAAAATCACTTCGCAAATAATAGTATAGATGGTGACGATGACTAATTCAGGAGGATGAAGTTAGCATATGATTGATATCGCAAACATAGTAAGCTATTACTAAGAGGGTTTAAAAAGAAAAATGAATTGTTTGAAGAAAAGCTTTGATTTCAATAAAGATTTAAAAAGAAGAGAAAGAGGTAAATGGGAGAGATGGATAATTGGAAAAGAAAGAGAAACAAAAGGAGTTTAGGCCAGGGCTAAAATAGTCATTTTATGTGAATATTGCTACAGAGTTTGAGAGTTCCTATGCATTTAAGGTAATTTCTTAATTTTGATTGTTTTGTATATTTACAGCAAATTATCCCTACATTTAATTAGGCCAAGAAAATAAATAATAACTAATATATATATATATTATTGTTTTCTCCCCCATGAGTCTACCACCTCATCAAATAGAGGCATGAGAGAGTGACATGTGTCACTTAAACTAAAGAAAACAAGGTTTTTGTTTGTTTTCAACATGCTTAGAAGAAACATAGTTTATTTGGGTTTAAATTGGCTTTAGACTGGGATGATACTAATATAATACTGACCCATTATTCCACTTGGATTTATTTACGTGAAACCGACAATTAGTTTTAGGGTTCGTCGTTTCCATCAAGCTCTGGTTAGGTAATCAGTGTGTATCAATAGTGGTTCTGCAAATCTCTTAGATACGAGTCTTCGTCAGTAATCAGTGTGTATGTGTGGGTTCATGTCTTTTTGATCTCGATTGGTCTCCTCTCAAGTGTTACAAGTTGCATTCATTGAACGTGACTAAAACCACGATTAACCATTCAATGATTCTATCCCTCTTCCAAGCAGTGGATCTCCACCTATAAAAAACAAGGCCTCATCTCATGAGAATCATCCTCACAATTCCAATAGGATTCCAAAATTATATATTGGTATAATGGCTAATTCCTCTGTTTTACTTGCTGATTTGAAGTTCGACAATTGCTCTTCCACCATTAAGGTGCAGCTGCTCAGATTCTAGGAAGCTACAAACCTGAAACGCGGTGGCAAGATGATGGGGTGTACATGCTCCTCCAAGACACTAAGGTATTCCGTTCTTAAAACTCATGAAAAGTTCTTCAACCTCATGAACAACTTAGTTTTGGAACAAATTCCAACGTATAGTCTTTAAGTTTTTACTGAATTGTATATTATTTTAATACTTTTGGAGATAACTTTGATTGCGTTTGTTTAACTGCTTCTCCTTTTCATGTGTTTCAGTCGACCCTTATGCCGGCCACCGTGAATGTCAACCGGCTCGCTTCTTTAAAGCAACGTTTCAAGGCGGGGCAATGTTCTCTATGAGCGGGTTTACAGTGACTCGGTGTGAACAGAATTTCAGACTAACGGACTCTGGAAGCCTGAAAGCGATGACACTATAACAAATATACTCTAACATAGGGTTAAGAAAACATCCACGGAAGAGCAAAAGCTGTTGATGGCGAGTCGAGCAGTAACAACCACGGTCTTCGTGTCAGAAACATTGGCACAACTCCTGATACTGACGTTGACGATGAATTCATCTCAGGTATCCAAAGTTTTTTTAAAAGGAGTTGCAGCTGCAACTACCGCCACCTGGGTTTGACTCGCACTGGGAGAAATGTTTTACGCCATTAGGGTCGGCTGGTCCCGAGCCTAGGTGATTATTTGTGCCGAAGACCCAGACACCTCATGGTTAACAAAAAAAGAAAAAAAAACTATGCAAACTTAGAACTCCTTCTGAAACACAGAAACAGAGGCGTCCTTTGTTAGATAAATAGTATCTATCTATCTGAGGAACACTTGAAAACTGCAGATCGCCAATAAGTACATCTAAGGTATTGGTTATCTGTTATGGGTACTCTTAAGCAATATGAAGATCTTATACTCTCCACCAAAAATTTTAAGTTTCTATTGATAATTGTTATTCATGGGATCTACATGTTCCAGTTTAAAGATTATATGAAACTTCCATTTTTCTATCATGGTCAACATTCTGTAACTCATACAGAGATTGTAAATCGACTCAAATTTTTTTTCTGGAGGTTAGTCACTGTTAGTATAAAATAGTTACTAACACTTAGAGTACATAGATCAGCCCAACAACTAACTTACATGTAGCACCGTCCATGGCTATCAGATAATTATGTAGCCAATTCTGGATCATCCTTGCTAACAACTCAAGAGAAGGACAAAAATGCAGTTGTACCAACATTACTTTGGTCAGATTCTATAAATCTCTCCACTTTACAACCATTTTATTCAAACTCAATTGTTGCAGGCTCTGCTAGAAAAGCCAGACTATTAAGGAATGCACTTTGTCTAAGAAGAGGAAATCACATACCCCTACAGCTACTGCATCGACCAGTTCAAATCGTCGATGTAGGTTTAAGAAACTAACTAGATTCTGACCCGCGCGGTTACGCAGATAATTTATATTTATATTTATAATTTATAATTTATGTTCTCAAATTAAAATTATATAAGGAGTTATGTTAAATAACATGAGCCTTGTTAAACGTACAAATGAAATGAGACGTAAAATAAGTTATGAAATGAAATATTAATTAATTATGTTAAGCATAAATATAGGAGTTATATTGTTTGTAATTATCAAATTAAATTAAAGGAAAGATCTTTAGAAAGATTTTGTTTTAATATTATCTATAAGTAACATATATTTTAGTTACAACATATTCAATAGGTCCAAATTAAAATCATGCCACGGTAAATTCAAATAGGACTCTGTTTTAATATAATAGATATCATGTTTAGATTTTAGTATTCTCAATACTGAGTAGATCTTATTCAAGTAAAAAGAAGCTCGTTCGAGATGATAATGGAAGATTGTATCATGTCCATCATGAGGAGATTTAGTCTGGAATTCTGAAGCTGTTGGGAATCAAACTACTCAACAGTGGAAGAAGTTCAATATTTGTTTTCAACAGGGCCATGTGAGGTTTCATCCAGTGCGCGAACCACCTTCTCCACTAAATAGCTACTGGAAAGTCCTAAAATTTGTCCCCATATCCGGCGTTGACTTGCTTTCACATCTATGAGTGCTAAAGTAGACCACCATACAATGACCGCCTGATCCATTTACATTAAGGTTATATAATACTTATTAGTTCGCTGAAGCTGACAAAAAAATCTATAAAATCACACCCCAACAATCCTCTAATAAACACTACTTTAGAAATATGGTTGAAGATGAGGAGGTGCTGGTAGCCATTGCTACCAGCTATTTTAGAAATCTGTTTGAGTCCACAAACCCACAGGAGATAGATGAGGCTTTGACAAACGTATCGGAAACAATCACAGGTTTAATAAATGAAGAGTTAACAACTCCGATATCTGAAGGGAAGGTAAAATTAGCTTTTTTTTCTATGCATCCAGAAAAAGCATCGGGATTGGATGGAATGACTGTTTTATTCTATCAGAAAGTTTTGGGACATTGTTAAGAGGATTTAACTCGTATGGTTAATCAATTCTTTTTTTATGGCATTGTGGTTCCCGGGATCACTGATACAAATATATGCCTAATTCCAAAAATGGAAAAACCAACAAACATGTCCAAGTTCAGGCCTATTAGTTTGTGCAATGTCAGCTACAAAATAATATGTAAGGTCTTATGCCATAGATTCAAGAAGGTTTTGTCGTGTCGGATACCTGAAACCCAATCAGCCTTTGTAGCAGGAAGACAAAATTACAATTAATATCATGATTGCTCAAGAGATGTTTCATACACTAAGGACTAAACCGAGTGGGAGAGATAAGAGAATGGCAATAAAGACAGATATGAGCAAAGCCTACGATAGGATGGAGTGAAATTCATTGAGGCGGCAATGAGGAAAATAGGCTTCTCAAGTACTTGGATTGAATGGATTATGCGGTGCATTACCATGGTTAAGTACAAGGTATTGATGAATGGTCAACCAAGAGGGAATATAGTACCAGAAATAGGACTACGTCAAGGATATCCTTTGTCTTCTTTCATTTTTATTCTATGCACGGAAGCGCTTATTAGCCTTCTAAATCATGTGGAGGATATGGGGAAGATAACAGGAATGCGTGTTGCACGCACAAGCCATGCTGTCTCTCATCTCATGTTTGCTGATGATAGTCTTTTCTTTTGTAAGGCGGAACTCCGTGAATGCGAAGAAGTAATGAAAGTAGTAAGGAAATATGGACAAGCATCTGACAATGCATAAATTTCGAAAAATCGTCTCTGCTCTTTGGCAAGCGAATTCCGGATAACACTAAGACAAAAAATCAAAGACTCTCTGGGATTCATAATGAAGGGGGAATGGGTTCCTACCTAGGTATCCCAGAAGATATTAGTGGGTCAAAGTACAAATTATTTGCCTATCTAAAGGATAAGCTGACGAACATAGTGAATGGATTGACAAGAAGATGGTTATCTAAAGGAGGGAAGGAAATATTAATAAAGTCCATACTATTAGCCCTCCCAGCGTATGTTATGTCTAGTTTTCTCTTGCCACTCGAAACTTGTGAGAACTTGGCTAGGACCATTGCACGATTCTGGTGGAGTTCTAATCCGTCAAAGCGGGGAATTCATTGGGCAAAATGGGAGAAGATGTGCTTACCTAGAGAGGAGCGTGGAATTGGATTTTGTATGATTCATGAATTCAATTTGGCCCTTCTAGCAAAACAGCTTTGGAGGTTGGTCCAGAATTACAAGTATGGTCTTTATCTAGTATACCGTCTAGTCCAACCATCTTTCCGACGTCGAGCATCTATACAAATATGGACTATTTGTTCTGGAGGAGGGATAGACTTGAGGACTCGTCTCTGGACAGGGACCCTTACCCATGGATAATATGGTATATTTGGAAAGCTCGGAATGATAAACTCTTTAGAGGAACTGATAGAGATCCCTTGGAACTAGTCAGACATGCCGAAAGCGAATGTCAGGCTTGGTATACTGAAAATGAGTTGGTATCTTTACCACAACAAGAGTCCTCCTTAGACGACTCTCAAATCCAATGCTTACATAATATATGTATGACCGATGGGTCGTGGACCTCCTATTCGCAATTCAGTGGATGCGGATAGATTTGGAAGGATGAGCACAGGAAGACGCAATTGATGGGAACGTGGAACTTAGCAAGAAGAGAAGCAGCGTTGCACACGGAGTTGGAGGCATTGAAATGGGCAATGGAATGTATTTTCCAACATTCAGCATGTCGAAACTTTGGAATAGATTGTAAGGACCTGATTGCAATGCTACAGAATCCTCAAGAGTGGTCAAGCTTTGCTACCGAACTGGAAGCTATCAAGACGATTCAACTATTGCTACCGGAGTTCAAGATCTCTTACATTCCACGGACGCAAAATAGAATAGCCGATTCCTTAGCTAGGACAGCTCTTTCTTTCTCGTAAACTTTGTTATTTTGGTTGTTCTATTCCGGTCTTGTTACCCAGGCCACCTCAAGTTTGGGTAATAAAATAACCTTTTTGATGTCCAAAAAAATAATAATAAGCACTACCTTCAAATATCTAAAAATGGACATGGTTAGATATCATAAAAAGCTCTTCGTTAGCTTCGATACCATGGAATAAGTCTATGTTAAAACTAACATTCTCTTCCTCTCCTCTTCAATAATATGTTCAGCAATTCATAAACAATAAACAACATCAAATTTCTTCAGCCCAAAACATCAATACAAGCGTTAATTATTAAGAAAAAACACACAAACGCATCCTTCCAGACCCAAAATTAAAATGAAATCAAACAACCCACCAATAATGGTTTCAAAAATAGAACAAATAAACAACAAGGTCTGCGAAGCATTATCACATAATACACGACAACAACTTAACATAGAAACCACCAAAATAAACAAACATAACAAATCACATCACATATACTCACTCCTCACCAAAACATTCTTAAAAACAAGAAGTGGTCTCCATAAATATCTCTAGCAAACCCAAACCTAAAACACAAACAACAACAAAATATGGAAGATTTTTTTTAACTCACACGTAAAGCATATCCCGCGCGTAACACTGACCGACTCAAGTATAAAAATATTCAAATGCTGCATAGCAACAAAAAAGAACACAATAAGTAATGATATATAATATTTTCTTACCATATAAATATAAATGTGACTACATATTTGAATTTATTTGAGTAAAATCATATTAATCTAATTTATCAAGAATCGTTACTACAGTAGAAATATTATAAATCAATACTCGATAAATTAATAAATATGATAGATTGATAAATTTTATTGGTCTTCAGTTAAACTGATTAAAAATATGACACAAAGTGATAAAATAATATTTTAAAAATTCTCTTTTCATATTTAATCCCATTGTGAATTATTAATATATATATATATATATATGTATAAACAAACTATTGTATTTTTAATAAAGTTTATTTCTATTTTTCGAACCATTTCAAAATTAGGAGTGGGACGGATTGGATATCCGGATTATTTTAGGATATTCGGATCCGGATTCGTGCCTTCCGGATATCCGAGTCTAGATATTTTGATACCCGCAGAGATCCGGATTCAGATTCAGATATGTAAAATAATTAAAAATACAAAATATTTTTAAAATACAAAAGTTTAAAATAATACATAAATTAAATATTATAAAAAATTATAAATATATAATATTATTAAAATTAAATATAATATTATAAGTCTTATTTTATGTATAAATATTAAATATCAATATAATTTTTAATAAAATTAAACATTAGTATATTTTTAAAAGTGGATAAGATTAGGATATCTAGACCTAAAAATTAAGATATTTGGATCTGGATCCGGTTTTAACAAATCTGAGATTTTACTATCCGGATTCGGATCCGGCCACTCCGAGTATCCTATTTTCGGAGCGGATCCGGAGCGGATCTCGGATCGAATCTGGATCCCGGATAATAAGTCCCAAGCCTATTCAAAATATTTAGTAAAACTCTATCTAAAAGACTAAAACCAACCTAAATAGTATGATACATATGTCATATACATCCAACTATATATTAATTGGGAAGTCATTTAAGTGACTTTTGTTTACGTGAAGTTTAGAATTAATTCAAAGGCTTAGAATTAATATTCATAGGTGAAGTTTAGAATTAATTCTTTTGATTTGATTGGTTGTTGATATTTGAACTTTTATTTTATTTGACTTTTGCTTAAGTGAAGTTTAGAATTAATAGTCATATGTGAAGTTTGGAATTAATTCTCTTTATTTGATTGGTTGTTGATATTTGAATTTTCATTTATTTAATTAATTTTTTTAAAATAAAATTAATTCCAGAATTACTTAATCTAATCTATGTTACCAAAAAAACAATTAAACATCTTAAATGTTGATTAATTAACATAATTATTTATATAACCAATTAAGTATTATATATTACATTATATAAATTTATAATACACCTATAAATACATATGTTACTACATAAAAAGTTATATAAACGGTTTTTATTATAGTTATATTAGTAGTGTATACAATAAATCATAGATTAGAAAACTAACTAATATAAACCTATTAATATATATATATATATATATTCTAAAAATGTGTCAAATGATGCAAAACAGTCGAATATAAGAATTAATTATCTTAATTTGATTGGTTGTTGATATTTGAATTTTCATTTAACTAATTAATTTTGTATTTAAAACTATTTCAAAAATTACCTAATCTAATATATGTTACAAACATTAAACATCTTAAAATATTGATGAATCAACATAATTTGGTTATAGAAAAATTAAATATTGTATATTACATTATATAAATTTATAATAGACATAGAAAAACATAGGTTACTACATAAACAATTATATAAACATTCTTAAATATAGTTATATTAGTAGTGGATATAATAAATCATAGATTGTAAAAATTAGTTAATATAAACCTATTAATTTTTACTCATTATTTATATGTATTCTTAAAAGTGTGTCAAATGATGCAAACAGTCAAATATACAATTTAAAAAAATCGCAATCATAGTCACTTAAGTGATTTTTGCTTAATCATAAGTGAAGTTTACGATTAATTCTCATATTTGATTGTTTATTGATATTTAAATTTTCATTTAAAGGAAACTAATTTCCAAAATTACCTAATCTAATCTATGTTACAAAATAAACAATTAAACATCTTAAATATTGATGAAATAACATATTTATAGAAACAATTAAATATCATGTATTACATTCTATAAATTTATAATACACATATAAATACATATGATACTACAGAAACAATTATTTAAATGGTTTTTAAATATAGTTATATCAGTAATGGATACAATAAATTATATCTTGCAGAAAATTAATTAATATAAACCTATTAATATTTTTACTCGTTATATATATATACTCGTTATGTGACACATTTTTAGAGTATATATATACTCTAAATGTGTCAAATGATGCAAAACAGACAATTGTAAGTTTGTTTATATACTTTAAACACTTTCTAAGTTTGTTTTATGTTTAAGGAAGTATTTTTTGCTTAGCTAATTGATTTTAGGGTTTCAGAAGACTTCCAGAAGACTTCCCAGCAAGTCTTCTAATTCATCGAAGACTTCTCGGAAGACTCCGAAAAGACTTTTCAAGAAGTTTTCTAACTCCAGGAAGGCTTCCCGCTTAAATTTTAGTAGAATTTAAGTTTCTCGTCTAATGCAAAGTTTTCCGGAAGTCTTCAAGAAGTCTTCCATAAGTCTTCTCATGTATTAGATTATATGGTTTCGGAAGACTTCGAGAAGACTTCATTTATGAAGTCTTCTATATCGAAAATATTTAACCTAATTGAGATTTTTGTCTCCATATATAAAGAAAATGCACACATTTTCTTTCTTCCTCTCAAATGGCTGCAGCAAAAATGTAATGTTTTTCACTCTAAAACTTTCCAATCTCTCTAATCTCTTTAGTATTAAAAACACCAAACTTTATATTCATTTCTCATTTTTCTCTAATTTATTTTCACTAATTTATCTTGTTTTTGCAGATTTTTCATGACATGGTTCTCATCTTTCACTCATTTAAATGTAGATCTATAAATTTTGAATATGTATTTTTGGTGTGTTTTATATAATATATTCTAAAAAGTTGTATGTTAAACTTAATGTAACAAGATTAAATATATGACATTTTTTATCCCTCTTTTGTGTTTGTGATAGTGTTCAATTGGTTAAAGGTCTGGCCTTTTCTTTTGGTATGAAGGAGAAGAATATAACACAACATTTTATGTAGGTAAAACCTCTAGAGGAATTAACAAGCTTAAAGGTTTGACCTTTATGATTCCTCTTTTGTTTTTTATATTGTTTTTTTAGTTAAGAATCTGATATTTTTTTTGGTATGAAGGAGAAGACGAGAATACCTAAAAAGACTTTGGAAGACTTCAGAAGACTTCTGGAAGACTTCAGAAGACTCCTGAAGACTTCAGGAAGACTTCTAGAAGACTTCCTGTAAGATTTCATAAGACTTCTGGAAGACTTCAGAAGACTCCTGGAAGACTTCAGGAAGAGTTCTAGAAGACTTCCTATAAGACTTCTGGAAAACTTTTGAAAGATTTCTAGAAGATTTCCTGTAAGACTTCTAGAAGCCTTCTTGTAAGACTTCCCGCCTAATGCGAAGTCTTCCAAAGGTCTTCCACTAGTCTTCTAGAAGTCTTTCACAAGTCTTCTAGAAGTCTTCCACAAGTCTTCTAGAAGTCTTCCACAAGTAGAAGTCTTCCACAAGTCTTCTAGAAGTCTTCCACAAGTTTTCTAGAATTCTTCCACAAGTTTTCTAGAAGTCTTCCACAAGTCTTCTAGAAGTCTTGCACAAGTCTTCTAGATGTCTTCCATAAGTCTTCCCAGAAATTTTCTAGAAGTTTTTCAGAAGTCTTCTAGAAGTCTTCCAGAAGTCTTCAGAAGTCTTCGAGAAGTCATCCATGAAGATATTAATGATTATTTTGTAATTCTTTTGTTTATGATATGTTTAATGATTATTATGTGTACTATTTTAATTATGAATTATTTTGTAATTTGAAAAGATTTTAATGAAAATAATTATTTATGTTGATGTCTGCAATAATAATATTATTGAAACTTCATAACAAAAAAAACATTTTAACCATACTACCCAAAACAACATAAAATTTAGTCAAATTTATTACAAACTAAGAGAAAAGACTTCTCAAGAAAACTTAGTCAAATTCACCAAAGATCAAATAATACATAAGTCTCACTAGAAAAAGTTTATTCTTCTCTCAGATCCAGAAGTCTTCTCGGAAGCGGGAAATAAAAATTTAAGCGTGAAACTTAAATTTTAAGTGAAAATTGCAATTTTAAATTTTATAAAAGTTAAAAATATATCTTAAGATATAAGACGACATATTCAACCACATAACTTGATATTGTTGAAGTTACTTGACACTTTTGAAATTTAGAAAATATATATTTAAGTTACTTAACAAATTATATAAAAATGAACGGAGAAGACTTTTTGTAAGTCTTCTCACAGGAAGACTTTTTGTAAGTCTTCTCAGTATAGCTAGAAATATTACTAAACATGAATTTTTGTAAGCTCATAATTATCACCAATTAAGTTATGAATTCCACTCAAAAGCCCTAATAGTGACTAATACACATGAATTAACAAGAAAAAAGCAAAATTCATTTTACATTTTGAGAAAATTGAAGTTTAATAAAGATTGACGTAGAAGACTTCTTAGGAAGTCTTCTAAGAGAAGTTCTTTAGAAGACTTCCTAAGAACTTCTCTTAGAAGACTTCCTACGTCAATCTTTATTAAACTTCAATTTTCTCAAAACGCAAAATGAAATTTTTGTAAATATTTTTTACATCAATCTATGAAGGAAATTTATGAAGAAGACTTCTTAAGAAGTCTAATCTACAGAAGATATCTTGAGATTTTTTTTTTGTAAATATTGCCTTACTTTTGAATTTAATTTTTTTCGAAAATCTCAGAGAAGACTTCTCTAAAAGTCTTCTACGATAAAAATGTTAGTTTTGTAATTGACCAAATTTTGTCAAAATTGACTTTCTATAGAAGACTTCTTTAAAAGTCTTCTCTGAGAAGAATTCTACAGAAGTCTTCTTACCTTCACATGAAGTCTTCTCACTATCGTAAGAAGTCTTCGTGGGTTACTTTTGCAATTGACTATATTTGACTTTTCCATAGAAGAATTCCCTAGAAGTCTGATGGTTAGAAGACTTCTAGAGAAGTCTTCTCCTGGAACCAAATGTTTGACAAAAAAACAGGAATAAAATTTGAGAAGACTTCTCAAAAAGTCTTCCGTCAGAAGACTTCTAGGGAAGTCTTCTCCTGGAACCAAATGTTTGACAAAAAAACAGGAATAAAAGTTGAGAAAACTTCTCAAAAAGTCTTCCGTAAGAAGTCTTCTCGTAAATAATATTTTTTAGTATTAATTGTCAATTGAAAAAGTAACCCACACACACTTCTTATAATACTGAGAAGACTTCATTAAACAGTAAAGAAGATTTCTCTAGAAGTCTTCTCAGAGAAGACTTCCTGGGATGTCTCCAGGAAGTCTTCTCAAAAAAGTCAAATTTCTAATAAACTTTGGTCAATTGCAAAATTAACATGTTTATCCGAGAAGACTTCTAGGGAGGTCTTCTCTGTTCTCCCTATTTTGTTAACAAAGAAAACTTAGAAGACTTCCCTAGAAGCCTTCTATAAAAAAACAAAGAAAATGTAAATTGCAAAACTAACATATGCATTGATTAGAAAACTTCTCTAGAAGTCTTCTTCACGAACGAATCTGGAAAAAAAAATTTCATATCTTGAACCCGTGAGATAACTTGTTTAGCTTATCTAAACTCACATAATTTCACCAAGAATTCTAATCCAACTCATTAATGATCAAAAATCATGAGTTTCAATGTCTCTATGAACCTTATAAAGTCAAAATCGTGAATTGTTTGAATGAGTTTTGAGAAAAAATGAAAGAGATGTGGTTTGTGTGGATAACAAAGAGAAATGAAGAGAAAAAATGATTTTTGTGTATTAAGAGCTTCAAATTGGTTGTTCATGGTGGTTGGTGTATTGATGGCAATGGCAATACTGTAAATATTTGATGAAGATGACGATGATAGAGTAAAAAAACTCATTTTCAAAAAAAAGTAATGAAATTTCTGTGAATAATCCAAACTTTAAGGGTGAATGAGACAAAGTAAAGTTCCAAAAAAATCATGGGTCATATTTGCAATTGACTTCAAATTTTGAGTCAATTTTGAAAAAAAACCCCTAATTTTTGTTAGTCGAAATACATGTAGTTTATGTATTACTATAAATATGAACTAATTGATTTTATGTGTGTGTTTACAGCATCAAGATAAATTTAGTAAGGAAGATCAATAAAAATGGTCATTTCCAAAATTGATAAGGTTAGAGATAGAAAATATAACGTAAACTAAAAGTAAAATAAAATTATTTTAAAAATAATGATGTGTATTTTTGGGGTATGATAAAAAATTATAATGTATGATAATAAAGCTTTAATTTATACAAATAGAAATATTTTATTTTGATTTAATATTGAATATCACATTAATAGTAAGTATATATGTCTAATAACGACATTGCGTTATTTAGATATTTTCTTATATATAGTTAGTCAATCACATTTAATTAAATAGGTATGTAGTAAAGTAATTTAAAATATATGAAAATAATAATTTTAAGAGATATCTAAATTCTGATTAATTTTAATAAAAATTTTGGCCAAATGAATTAGTGTTTGATAAGATAGTATGATGATCAGAAAGAATTTAAAGATGAATGTGTTTGCTTAGTTGATTTTGAATTTTATGTTTTTTTTTTGTCATCAACATTGGCTTACAGACTCAATGACTCTGTAGATCAAAGGGGTAAATCGGTGTCCATATGAACAACAAAAGACGCTTGCATCCTGGCACCTCGTGCAAGACTGTCTGCCTTGGCATTTTTGTGTTTTTGGTATATGGATAATCTCTGAGCTATGGAAGCTTTCTCGCAGGAGCCGAATGTCATCTAGGTAATTCGCAAAAGCTGGCCATTCAGCCGGTGTTGACACCATCTTCACCAACTGAGCGCAATCCGTCGCAAAGATAACATGAAACTGATGTAAATTCCTCATACACTCCATCGCCCAAATAAGCGCAATCCGTCGCAAAGATAACATGAAACTGATGTAAATTCCTCATACACTCCATCGCCCAAATAAGCGCTTCAATCTCTGAATGTAGAGGGGATAGTGCTGCCCTGGTATTACGAGCACCCAAAAAGTCATCAAAACCTTTGAGGGTACTACACCAGCCATTACCCAAAAAACGCTCATTTTCCTTCCATGACCCATCGATGAAACACGAACGACCTGGTAAACGTGGCATCCCCGAAGCTGCTGCGTTCAAACTACGGGGTACTGTCTGTTGTGGTTGAACCTGTGCTTCAATCCACAGTGTAGCTGAAATTTTTGCTACCCTTAGTGTCTCCCTGGGGTCTGTATCCAGATTACTAAAAACTTTACTATTGCGAGCTTTCCATATATACCATAAAATCCATGCAAATTGATGATCTTCTAGTTGAGGTTGAACTCTCCAAAACAAATAGTCCATGTTTCAAAATAGTGATGGGATAGGGAAAATAGATGGGTTTGAGGGGATCTTTGAGAGCGCCTAAACTTGGATCGCCGGCGGACATTCAGAGAGTACATGGTTAATAGTTTCCTCTCTTGTTCCACATCTGGCACAATACGTGTCGCCCTCCATTCCTCTTGTTTTAAGTAGATTCTTTACTGGTAGACAACCTGATACCAATTGCCACAAAAAATGCTTTATCTTTGGGGAGCATCTGATCTTCCAGCAATATGCTTTCAACGAGTTGATCGTGGGCCCTAATGTTACTGGTTCATGGTAGTTGTCTGGATCAACACTCTAAGTAAAATAAAGTAGTAGACAACAAAATGCGAAGATAGAAAGTGTTATGAAATAGATTTTTTTTGTTCAACAATCTTTGAAAAATCAAATGTTATGTTATAAAATATCTTCGAAAACTTATATTAAAATTTATTTAATTATCACTATATCTCAAAACTCTTTTAAGATTTATATACTATCAAACCTTTTAATTTCCAACTATTTAAGTTAAAATTTTATTTAAATATTGTGCAAAATTATAAAATATAAACAATATTTATAATTTTCATACAATATTTATATCCGTGAAACCGCGGACAACCACCTAGTTATATATTAGTATAAAAAGTCTAATCTATCCGAAAAAATAGATAGGTCTCAGAAACGGCAAAAAAATCTATTTCAACATGAACTTTACGCGTTGTGCATATTCTTTTCTAAACTTTATAGTAGTGCGTATTTCATACTGAACTAAACAAATATTCAAAAATACTACCTAAAATTTATTTTTCGTGCATTTTCATCCCTGAACTTTATCATAGTGCATATTCATACTAAACTAAAGCAAATTAAATAAAATACTGCATGAACTCTCAAAATTTTGCTTAGATATATATATATCCATCAAAAATGTTAGTAATTTGTTAATTTTATCTAAATGACGTCATTTCGGATAAATTATATGATATTAAATTTTTTAAAATACTAAATGAACTCTCAAAATCGTGCTTATATATGTATATTGACCGTCAAAGGTGTAAGTCATCTGTTAATTTATAAAAACAACGTCATTTTGGTTAAATTCTGTAAAATTAAAAATTAAATTTTTGAAGGTTCAAACTCTCACACTATTCGACAAGTAAGAGCATATTAAGTTCTAGACCAAAATAACTTTCTCGTATTAATCATGTAAACATTAACTTATACATAAGTTTTAGTTTAATCAAATAAATATTATCAAAAAGTTTTTTTGTAGTTTTATCAAATAAATATATAATTATTTTGTTTTTAAATTTAACTTTTAAATCATTATTTTATAAGTTTAAACTATTTTATTATTAATTAAAATATTTACTTTGTACTTGTCCACCAGTGTCCAGTGTGAGAATTCGAATCTCCCAAAAAGTAATTTTTTATTTTACAGAAATTATCTAAAATGATGCGTTTGGATAAATTAACGGATGACTAACACCTTTGACGGTCAATATATATAAGCACATTTTGAGAGTTCATACAGTATTTTTAAATTATAATTTTACATAATTTATCCAAAATGACATCGTTTAAATAAATTAACAGATGACTAATACCTTTGATGGTTAATATATATAAGCGCGATTTTGAGAGTTCATATAGAATTTTTGAATTTTTTTAGTCAGTCTAAAATATGTACTACTATAACGTCGAGGATTGAAAGCGCACGACTCGTAAAGTTCATGTAATATTTTTGAGTTTTTATTTAATTTTGTATTGAATACGCACTATTTCAAAGTTTGAAAGAGAATAAGCACGACCCGTAAAGTTCAGATTGAAATAATACATTTCCCTCTCAGAAACCACACTCAAAAAATGGCAAGTTCATTATCAATGGTAATAAACTAACAAAATAGATGATTTTCATATTCATTAAGCATCAAATAAGTTGACTACACTACAAGTGCAGATTATTCAAGGAAGTAAAAAATCAAAAAACACAAAGAAACTAGTTTATTGATGATTCTTGTGTAGTTTCTTTTTAGACTAATCACTTGGCCACGATCAGTTTGGCTCTAGCATCATCCCTGTTGATTTGGAACTGGTCTCCGAGTCCAAAATGAGCCATTAACAACCAGACAAAGTTAATAAGCTCACCGCCTTTGCTGAGCTGAGAGGCATGTTCTTGAGAGTCGCAATGAGTTGCTGCAAAGCAAAGCAACTCAACCCACACTTTACTCACTACCTCCCACATGTTCTCTCTTCCATTCTTTAACTTCCTCAGCTCCTTTGCAAGCACGCTTCCATCAAACAGCACAGATTTGCTTCTGTCTCCTTTCACATCCATAGGCTCAACATCAGTTTTGACAGAGAGAATAGCTCGGCTAGCTTCTTTCACAAGGTCGTCTTTCTCATGCCTTGTTTTATTGATATGCCTCCTCTGGAAAAACTCGTTTGCCTCTGCGCATGTGTCCAGGAAACGTATCTTTGCTATTCCAGAAACAGCTGACATGAGCGTTGGCTGCATGATAAGGAGGTACATCATGTAGTCAGATAAGATTTTGCTGAACTCTCGGTTAGTGTGTTCTTCTTTCTCTGTGACTTCTTTTTCTTCAGGGCTTTGGTACAAGAGTTCTGTAGCGATGTGCCACATGAGAATGCTCTGATCGTAATCCTTTTCCGTCACATATCTCAGAAGCTTAGCATGGTCTGGTCCTCCTAGAGTCCAGTCTCCTCTAGCTGAAGAGATACTCTTGGCACTTTCTGGATCTTCCGCAAAACGGTGTTTGTGTTGCACTTGTTTGAATATGAACTCCCATAGCTCTCTTGTGAGTCGATCACTGGTTGTGAATCTTATCTCTTCAACCAACTCTGTGAGGCCGAAAAAATCTAGGACGTAGGTGATTAAACGTACAAGCTGGTGACGAAGTAAAGTAACTGGAAGGATGATCCAGTTGCACTTGCTCAAGTTGCTTAGAGTTGGGTGAATCCAGTTACAATACTGGCGAGTTCCGGAGCGTGGAGTGGATCTGTGTATCGTACCCTCGGTAGGATGGATTCTCTTGGGACGTATCTTCAAGCAGTAACCAATCAAGTTGTAAGCATGAACATACTCAGACCATCTGCGAAACATGAAGTTTCTGTCAAGGACTTCATGTCCATCTTCGAAACATTTGGATCTTTTCCACCTTAGGGTCCTGAAACTGAGGATCCAGTTGAGAACTGTGTCTGCCCAAGCCCAGGGGTCGTCTTTCTCATCCAGGTCCTCCTTTAGCCTCCTCAGTCTAGCGATGGTCCAGTCAGAGACACAGAACATGAGAAGAGCAATGAAATCAAGAGCTATTCCACATATGAGCAACGCGTAAGTAAGAGCAACATCGAAGCCATCGTATTGTTCTTCGTTTTTAAGACTAAAGAGACAGAGAGACGAAACCAGACATCCCAAGGCTATAACCCGGAACACAGCTCCTGTCCAGTTATGAAGAATCTCTGCTTTTGTGAAGAGGCTTTCATAGATGAGGCTGAGCTCAACTTCGATGATGCGTAGAGCCTCTTCTGGGGTGAGAGAGTCAAAGAACTTCCTGCTCTCGTCGCGTTGCTTGTTAGTGAAGATAAGATCAACAATGAGACCTTTGTAGATGTTAAAGTATTTGAAAGCATACTGAACAACTTGAAGGTTGGTCAGATCATGGTTGGGTCTAACAGGAGTATTGCCTTCACGTCCTTTCTCTGGATCCTCCACGACAATGACCTCTGTTGGCATATTCATATCCCTTTTAGCTGCATATTCCTCCATGAGCTTCGCGTAGTTAGCACCAGGATCAGGATCCTCGAGCATAGACTCCTTGAACTTGTCAAGACTCGCTGAGAACAAGGCTGATGTTCTCTCAAAATACTTGATCACTCCGCCGAAAAGCATGATCACCGTTGGAGTCAGAAGCCTGTTCGGTGTGGACAACAAGATCACGTAGACTGTAGCGACCGCTTGACAGACAAGGCTGAACAAGTGTCTGTTCCAAAGCTCATTATCCTCCAGGGCAAGTGCTGTAATGGTGTCTGGACCTCCAAGGTGCAAGAGAAGGAAAGGCGACCAAAAAGCTAACAGCTCACGGGTCTTGTCATGTTCGTCAGCAGCTTCTTCTTGACTGTCTGAGATTTGTCCCACCGCGTAATCAGCCGACCAGTCAGCAAGAAGATATGCTGACCATATGAGGACGAGGAAGAGCTTCTTTGCGGTGCGTTTTCGGCTCGGTGCAAAGAAGATAAGGATTGATTGGAGGAAGAGACTGAGCATTATGACTCCACGAATGTTCCATTTGTCCCAAAACTTCTTCAAACGTGGTGGAAACATATCACCCATCTTGTCTTCTTCAGTTGAACCGAAACTAGAGATTCACGTAAACCGAAACTAGTTTTCGTAGCACTTAGTTCACATGGGACAGTTCAAGGCTAGTGAACATTCATCCACAGAGTGTTTTATTTTATTTTTAAAGTATGTGGTTTTGAAATAGAAACAAATACATGTTATACTACAGATTTGTTATACCTTGCTTATAATCAAATATATTATCTTTCTCTTTTCTCTTTTCTTTTCTTTATTCCTCGCTCGTCTTTGTTCTTTTCCTTCGAGCATATGTTACTACTACGAAAGGAAAATTCGACTTCCTGATTTCTGAGCATAAGTAACTTTAGCTTTAACACTAAAAATTCTAAAGTTAAAGATAGAAGCTTTTACTTGAAACTATCCACACTTTTCTCAACATTCATATTAAAGATCGTTAATGTGGAGCTAATACCCAATCAGAATTATATTAAAATAAAGTTAAAGTTTAAAGAAACAGTGACAAATGATCTTTGTTAATAGATCTGTAGAATAGTTTTTTTCGAATTTGAGTAACATTGTTAACAACGGACGTAATGAATACAAAAAACAAAACCGAAAATAATACAACTCGAAGAGAGTATTCTTGATCTCAAGTAAGTAAAAAACGTATAGGAAATAATTGTTGTCTTGTCTTTACATTCCTTAACTAGTTGCAACTACTCTGCGGTATACATGCTGTGCCTTGTCGAAGATAAAACCGATTCACTAGAAGGAACAGTTGGACTCTCCTGAAACTATTAAGCCGGATTCTTCTGCGTACATTTAGCATATTTTGATGTGTGTGTAATACGCTCAAACTAACCTCAAACCACTCTCTCAAATAATAGAACCACTGTATTACTTAAAGATCGAATTCACAGGGCCTAAGGAACACACAATAAACTATCGGTTTCTAGTTAAGCTAAGTCTGAAATATGAAAACAGTAAGAAAATAGTAAGATAAATCGGTTGTAACTTATCAGAAGAAAGCGTTAAACTTACGGAAATCAAACATTAGATTCAAAACTGCAATAAGAAAATGCCAAGGGTTTATTATGTCCGATTTCAAAACTCGAATGCAAATAGTAAGTTACCTAGCTCTCGTTGCAGAAAACTATTAGATGCCTAACTCTAATCAAAAACCAGCTTTTGTTGCGAATTCAATGAACCAAACAAGCATTAAATCAGATTCTAATATTGTTCAACTAAATTCCTAGACCAACTCTCGATGCGAATAGATATTTAGTTCAACAAGATTACGTTCATGTAATTAATTACACTCTTGGTATGATAAACAATCCTAGTGTAGAATATGATGAATAACCGTAACAATCCTAACAATTAACAGTTTGACATTAAGCCCTTGAGATCCCTAAATATAACAAGTTTGTTTACTATGACATGATCACGCAAGACATAACAACAATATGAATAAACTGCATATAATAGATAGAGTAAGAAATACTTGAGTTCCAATCGATCTCTCAAAAGGAGTTCTCAGACATTCTCTATAAACTGTAGCCTAAACAATGGATGATAAAATTACTAAATATAAGGCAAAACACATGATGTACTCCTTTGCAATTTTGTTGCAACATGGCTTTAATCACAAATGAGTCAGACACGGAGGAACCATGGTACTTTGACAGTTGATGTTCCAAATACATGACTAGAAATGCTGAATATCTTGACAAAGTTAAGAAGGTGACAGGAGGAAAAGTCACATTCGGAGATGTGGACATGGAATAATCAAGGGAAAATGTGTTACATGCAACACATACCTACCAAAAATGGTAAATGTGTACTTTGTTAAAGGATAAAGGCTAACATGATAAGCGTAAGTTGGTTGTGTGATAAAGTACTCACTATTATATTTTCAAAGGTTGAATGTCAACCAATTAATGATTTTGGAATCATTGTACTACATGGATTAAGAGCATGTAACCACTGTTACATGTGGGAAAACAATGTCAAGTGTTTCTCTGCTCATATGAATCTTAGGAACATGACAAACCTAGTGAATAAAGATATGACTCGAGGTGTATCTAAACTCAGGATAGATGACAAGATAATTTCTGGAGCATGCAATCAAGGAAAGCAAGTAAAGGTGCAGCACAAAAAGGTGTCTGATGTGCAAACCTTGTCACCTCTTGATCTAATTCACATGGAATTAATGGGGCCGATGCAAACCGAAAATATTGCTGACAAGAAGTATGTGTTTCTACTAGTGGATGACTACACTAAGTTTACTTGAGTGAGATTCATCAGAGAGAAGTTTGAGGCTCCTGAAAGCTTCAAAATATGGGCACTGCAACTGATAAATGAGAAGGGTGGAATCAAGAAAATTTGCAGTGATCATAAAGAGTCTCCTTGTCTTATGCCCCGAGAGGGATATATTTTTTCTGTAGGTAAGCCATTATAAGCACCGAATAAGAGACTGATGAAACACATGCCATAACCCATTTACACCATTGCTCTACAAAGCTACGTTTCTTCATTACCTGATTCAAAAATTCCATTCCACCTTGTCAAAGGCTTTCGCAATGTTGAGCTTAAGTGCCTTATGAGGGTTCACTAAACTTTTGATTTTGAGAGAGCACAACAGCCCATGAGTAATAATAATATTTTTAGTGATTAATCTCCGTGGACTAAAAGCAGTTTAGTATTGAGAGATGATCTGATTGAGTCAGGGTTTAAGTCTTCCAACCATGATTTTAGAGATCAGTTTGTATACTATGTTGCATAGACTGATTTGTCTAAAATCTTTGACTTAGATTGGGCTGTCTACTTTATGAATCAGACAAATGTAAGTGTGATTAAACTCGGGATCAAGATGTCCTATCTCAAAAATGCTTAAAGAAATTGATCACACCTGGTTTAATTGTTTCCCAATGGAACTTGTAGAAGCCAACATTTAACCCACATGGACATGGTGTCTTGTCGATATTTTTTTGCTTTAAGGCTGAGAAGATCTCCACTTCATTCACTGGTTCCAAAAGTTTTTCATTGATTTGTGGTCTGACCTTATTTTCCAGATTTTCTAGTGTAATCTCCACCTGAGTACTGCGATGGGAAGTATATAATTCAGTGAAATATATGTTGATTAATTTCTGCCTTTTGTCTCAAGTATTCTTTTTTTCTTTGCTGATATTCATTTTGCAGATTTTTCTTCAAGGTTAAGATACGATGGTGATCCAAATGCTTGAGTTGTATGCTTGGTGGAGTTCCTCTCTAAGTTGTTGAATTCTCTTCTGATAGTTATTATGATGCTATACTTTCCAGTTAGCTAAGATTTTTATACATCTTTTGAAAGCTTCTTTAAAAAGTGATGGAGGTAAACGATCACATTTTTATGTGCCCCTATGTTATGTTCTAATCGCTTTACATCTGCGTTACTCTTCCATCTATTGTCGTATTCAAACTATCTTAATCATGTCCATTATAAGTCGTTGGTATGAAGGAATAAAGACCGATGATCGGATCCGTTCCAATTACTGAGCCTAAGCTTTAGGATACAAATCTTGCTAATTTGTGGTTGTCTTTCTTCTCTCTTTTCTCACTTCTATGAATCATTTTCTTTTTTTTCCTTTTATGTTCTGAAAAGTGAAGGCAGATAATCATTCTCTCTAGATTAATTTTTCGCCATGAGTCTGTTTGGATTGGGAAGGTGATTTTTTTTCTAATCTATGCGTAATTATTTGCTCAAATTAAGAGGAGATTTTGCGATTGTTTTCAGTCTCGCATCTGTTTGAATGATAAAATAAAACCAGTTGATCATGTTGTCTCCTGTCTGAATACTTACTTCTTAGGATCCGGGGTGCATTGTATTATATGCAAGATCATGTTTGTCTTTCTTCGAATTGATTTGGTTTCTGTGATAGCGAATTGAATAAAAAACAAATCAAATTTTATGAATTGGGCATCTCTGGATATTTTGCACCCTCATCTACTATATCCCTCTCTTTGAAGACACAATACATGAACTAAAACTACTATCATTCCGATCCACCAACCGTATTCCACCCACTTATGTACAACTTCACTACAAACATTGATGTGTTGTTTATCTCACAAATACAACTATTATTATTGACTCACTTACGTCTATACATCTACACCTCACATTGTGTACATAACCAAGTCGTATAGCCTTATACGTACACTACCATTGCCCAACTTCATGAACCTTATTTAATATCAGTATATCCGTCACACTCTATCAATCAAATATGTGCTTTAGTGTATAATTATGTCTTAAATGGTTTTCTAAATATGTCATAAAAATTATTTTCTAAATATAGAAGTATTCGAATAAATACATCATAAAGAACCACATAATAATAAAAAGAATCTAACAATAAATGAGATATGAGAAGTAGTTTTCATATTAAAGATCGGTTGAATATCATTGCATCGGTGTACACATGGATATCATCCCAACGGTGTACACGTAGATATCATTACAATAATGTACTCATAGATATAGTTACAATATTGTACAAAATGATATTTTCTTTTTAAAAGACCTAACATTCTCTTTGTTTAAATAAGATGTCATCATAGTGATGGTGGTGGGATTTTTAGAAACCGGTTTGGAAGGACTTAACTTCGATCAACAAGCAACAAGCCTTCGTTTTTTTTTCTTTATGTGTTCTGAGATGAATTGCTTCATAGATTTCAAGTTTTGTACTTATTGTTGTACACAACATGTATAGATGCAGAGGAGACTGAGGAAGAGTTTAAGTCAAGTAATGCACCGAGTTTGAATTTTTGTGTACATGTGGATACCAAACCCCAGTGTACATGTGTACATATTTAGAGTGCATAAACCGTTGTACATGCAATGTGTATAACATATTATATGTAATTAAAAGGTAGAAATAAACTTTTGGTGTTTTACATGTATTAAAAATCCAGTTATACTTTTGGTTAACTTTTTCTGTCTACATCTACTACCAAACTTATACTTTTGAATTCTCAAAGATTACATTTTACTAAATAGGTGTATATGTGAATCATTATATAAGTTAAGTGGTGTACATGTGAATCTTTAAAACAAAATTTTAGTAAAACTTTATTTCCACTCAATATACGCCACCAATCGATGTTTAATAGATTATTAATCATATATACATATTGTTTTTTATTTGTGCTATGTATATAGAATGGAAACAATGTTTTATCGAATTTTTGCCATCTAAGTCAAACTTTCCAAACTTAGCTTTCATTGCATACGTATGTATGCATGTGAAATCCTTTTCCAAACACCTCGTCACATTGACATGTTTCAATATGAAGGTATGCTTCAATGTAACAAAAATGTATTTTGTGTACAATATTTTGGTGTACACTTTGTGAAGTGTACCCATGTACATCAAAAATGAACCTACATATGTGAAGAAGTTGTACACATATAGGTAGATTGTCGGTTGCTTACTAAAAAAATTCAAAAATACATAACAAAATAGATCAAGTAAACTTGAAGATGGTCTACATGAAAATAGGTGCACACATGATTTTATGTGTTATTCATATCTAATGATTATTGGCTTTTGATTTTAGTTCATTTAATTCATAATGCATTTTACTATGTGCATGTGTGATCAATTTCATTAATATGGGTTTGTATTACATAATTGGTTAATTTTGGGCTAAATCAAAGAGTCAATTGTTTATTTTGAAAGTTTGGAGACAAAATGAAAGAAAAAAAACGAGAACCAATCGTGCAATTAAAAGTTTGAGACAAATCGGTGAATAAGCATGAGATGGAGGATCAAATGTGAAAATAATCAAAATTTGACCATTGTTCCTCTAATCAAGCTTTCTCTTCGAGCTGTGAAATGACATCAGCGATTTTGGCGTCCACAACTCCGGTAACGAGCATGTCGACCACGGCAAGGAGGAGACAACTTGAGTTTGACATGGATTGCGGTAGAGCTCTGTCGAAATGGATCTCGCGGTTTGAGGTCGAACGAACTCTTCGACTGCTCTGTCACGTGTTGCTTCTTCAATCGACAATGGAGCTCTTCGGAAGCTTGCGATGATGCCGTTTTCCTCACCACTGCTTTTTTACAAGATTAAATTATTGTTGTTGTCTGCTAAAAATGGTGAAGAAGATGACATTATTGTGTGGGTCCTACTAATATTTTAGTTACGTTTTAGTTAGAAAAATGGAACAAGTTAAGTAAAAGTGCCATAGGAGTAGAAAGTGTCTTATAGTGTCATGAAAACTCAAAAACTGTCTTAAGATGTGAATTACTCTTTCTCTTCTTTAATCAGGTGAACTTGCTATACGGTACACTTACCGAGTTCTGCGTACCAGATAACTGTCCTACAATGACTGTTGGCCCCAATTATAGTTTCATCTCTCTCTCCTTTCTTTTTTCTTCTATCTTGTCCAGAACAAATGAGCTGCCAGATAAAATTATTGTTAAAACAGGTCAGCAAAAATAAATATTGGCTGGTATGACTGTATAAGTATAGATGGGCAAATGGTGTATAGATCAAGAAGCCAATAGAGATGTCTGCTCCAAAAGTATGTTAAGTACTTGATGGATGGATCGAGGCCTAACTCGATGATGAGACTTTATTTCCTCAAAAGGCTTGATGATTCATAATGTCCATGAGATGTAAAGAATAAGCCTTTATGTTAATGTTAGGGAAAAAAGGACACTCGACATACCCGAAACTACTAAACGAGATCGAGTTTCCTCTGATTTTGTCTAAACCAATGAGGAAAATAATTGGACGATAGAAGAATATAGTATAGGCGAAAACTAAATAAGGCAAACATTTTTCACGTGGAAAACCTCTTCGATGTGAGAAAGAAAAACCACGGACCGTAGTTCACTCAACAATCCACTAAATAAATGGGTATGAGTACAACCACATCCTCCCTCTTCAACAATCTGAAAAGAACAAAAACTCTAGCTATAAAGAACTATCTCCAGC